>VUQR01036960.1:30069-46636 GCA_015108515.1 Hemichromis elongatus
TACGCTCGTCTCCCCTCCTGCCTGCGACATTTATTTATAGAAGCCAGCTGTCAGCACACAGCATACCCCCCAGTCTTCTAACACATCACCCCCCCCTCTCGATACGCTCAAAGAAAATAAGCCTACCCACCATCACAACGGCTGAAATACACCAGAGGCTTCTACAGGTCGCAGCACGAACACCTCTGCAGCTCATATCTCAGTTACTCACCTTTATTCCTGCTCCATCTCCAAGTAAACTTACAAACATATAGACCCTGTTATATTCACCTCTGTGTTGCTCTACTGGCTGTTTCGCCCTGACTTGTCTGTCACTACACTATCTGTATACACACACACACACACACGTCTTTTGAGTCATCGCTGTATTTCTGTCGCTATGTTTACGCTGCAGCACCTCTGCACTGGTTTAAACAACCACAGTGATCTGTCACACTCACGTAGTGACAAATAATACGAGGCGTTTCTGCCGACTGTACCAAATCTGCTGTCGCTGGAGTTTAACTCGATCACAGACTGTAAATGGAAGACAGACTTATGGGTATGAAAAGTAAACCTATTACAGACGTGCTTCCCTGATTCATGGCCTCAGTTTATGGGGTAAATCTGTCCTTTAATTGTATTTAATAAGACATCGTGGACCTTTTTTAAATTTCAGCAACATATTCTTTCCTGTGTGATGGACAAGCAGCTAGCCCAGGGGTGGGCAACTCCAGGCCTCGAGGGCCGGTGTCCCTGCAGGTTTTAGATCTCACCCTGGGTCAGCACACCTGAATCACATGATTAGTTTATTAGGCCTCTGGAGAATTTCAAGAAATGTTGAGGAGGTCATTTAGCCATTTAAATCAGCTGTGTTGGATCAAGGACGCATCTAAAACCTGCAGGACACCGGCCCTCCAGGCCTGGAGTTGCCCATCCCTGAGCTAGCCAGTTAGTGAAAACTGTCCCAGAGTGTCACGAGCAGAGTCCATCGTGTGTGTAGACTCTACAGACTTAAGTCCATTTTATTCTTTCTTTGTTTGGGCTGAGAAGAGAAAAAACTGACAGTAGCTGAAACTGTTTACAGAGGAAGTCTAAAAAAAGAGCTAAATGCTTTTAACCTGACGGCCTTTTGACTTCTTGTAGTTTGTTTACTCCGACTCCAGATCAGCGTACGAGTTTGTGAGCTGGTAGCGTTTCCGTCTGGTTGGGTTTGTGTTCACCCAAACAAATCTCCAAATGAACTCCAAGCAACCAAAATGTGATGCTACACACCAAACAGGTCAGATGTGTCTGCGGCGAGAGCAACAACAGTAAACACATGAAAGACAAATGTAGTCATCTAAGCAAACATCCAAATGAGTCCTCGGGTCATTTTACAGCTAGTTACTACAGCTTGTGTACTCTGCTGCATCCCAGAATGCAAAGCGTACTTAGCAGGTATTTGGCTCAAATGATCATGTTCACATCTGCAGACGTGGAACGTGAACCAGCGTTTGATGTAAACGGACTAAATAGTGTAGATGTGGAAACACCCTAAAACTCACAACTTGAGTCACATATTGCTTGACCAGTATGATCGATCGCCGTCAGCCTCTCAGATATTTATATTTATATAACTCGGGCTCTAACTCACAGTTGTTAGTACTGAACAAATAATCTTTTGGTGACTTGAGCTGTGAACATTATAATCCCCTAGACAGTTACAATGACAACCATAAAACGTTTGCTTCTTTGTAGACGTGCTTTCCAGGCAGGATCTATTTCTTTGGCCTTCCTGGTTTGTATTAGGTTTCAGTACTTGTTCTAACATGCACACAGCGAGGCAGCCCCCCCTGTGCTGGCTATTTTTTGACAATACCACTCTCAACAAAGTGCTATGAGCCGGCAGCATCGAGTGGCTCTTAGCAGATTTATGACTGAGTTTTAGTTGCTGGTGTTTTTTGGGGAACACCAACGATTCTCACGTTTGCCTGGTACTGGGAATGCTGGGATCTCTATATTCTGGCCAAGCCCTTTGAGCACCCCAACCCTCACAACAGGAAAAAAAATATCTTTGTTTCAAATGCAGATTTTGAGATTATATAACAGTCTGCCAATGGTTCCATTCTAGTCTGTTTGTGTCCCCCCCAGCCCACCATCTCTTTGGGTCCTCTCCACCCACTCCATCCATCTACCCTTCGGTTTTCTGTGCCAGCCTACAGAGGGGGTGGGAGGGGGGGTATAGTGGGTCAAGGACACAGAGATAATGCGCTCGTCCTCTGTGGGATAAATGACAGGGCCTTGAATTACACTCAGCTGGGACCTACGACCACTCAACAGCTCTCCCCCTCTCTTCCTCTCTCGCTCTGACAGACAGACTCTGGCTGAACTCGTCCTCTAGCTTGGAGGCATCGCTGGCTTTCATCTCTCTGTCCCCTTCTGTCCTTTCTCTCCCTGCCACAGAGAGACGCTGGGCTTTAAACCAGAAGGAGAAAAAGGAAATGGAAGAGATACGAAACAGAAATTGCAGAAGCCAAGTGTATATGGAGGATGTGTGAGAGAGACTTGATGACAAATAGCTGGTTCCCTTAGCAACCACGCAGGGATGCTGGCAAAGCCCTGCAGTGTGGCTTAAAAACTCGTTCCATTATGCTTCCACTTCCTTATCTATCTTCTCCCAGCTTAAGTGTAGCAGGACCCTCCCCCCCTCCCACCCACCCCCATTACCCTCTCCCTCCCCCTGCACTTCCTGGAAGCAAGTGATGAGAGAAGGTGATTGGGCTGTGGCCTGTTGCATAAGGAGATAAACTGGGCCAGTGAGTCAGGATGCTGGCTCATGTGTGGCTCTGTTCAATAGGGTTTGCTCTCTCTCTCTCTCCCCCTCTCTCTAAACCTCTTTCATTCCTTTGCTTCTGTCTAGCTTCGATTCCTCTTAGCGAGTCTGACGTCACTGTGTACGTCTCAGTGTCACCTTTAAACTGAATTCTGTAACACATGTGCTCTTTACATCGTTTTTCCACACCAAGGCCAAATAGGATTTGCAAAGGCTAATCCCAGGGATGGCCAGATTTTTACACACACACACACACACATACATATATATGTATACAAATGCGAGTAAAGATAGCCTATTTATCTGTGATTAACAATTTATGCAACCCCATCTCGTAGACGTTTCTCGTGCTGTTAAGTAGGTTAGAATCCACTGGCTTGACCTTAATGCAAAATTATCTCTGCTTACCAAATATCCTTTTCATTACACTTCAGTTCCACCTCCTCGCCTGATTTGGCTCTAAAGACAAAATCACCTCGCTCACTCCATCCATCTCATTGTTTGTTCCTAACAAGGTGAAGAGGGGACAGCTGTCAGTGGGGATAAAGATTATCCCCCAGAGAGAGACGGAAGGAGCTAGAAGGCACTCCACTCGTTCCATCGTTTAGACAGGCTGACCTGTATAGCCGGTTTTTTCCATGTGACGTGTTAGATTTAAGGTTCATTAGCAATCGCCTAGTTAAGAACAGAACGCACGCTTATACTTCCTGTTCCTGTCTTTAATATTTGGTGTTCTTGTTTGAGCTATTTTAGGAAAGTAAGCAAGCTACAAGTTATACCTCTACTTTGAGTCATTAAACTGGAGTTTATTTAATGCACTATCTGACTAATTTGATGAGATGTAACATTTTTTCGCTCTAGTTTTGGTGAATGACATTCTAGTATTATATTAGTCCATTACTGGCCTGATTAGCCGTTATGTGCATCTCTACACAGCAGCTCACTAACCAAGCTTGTTAGCATGAGCTAATAGTGCTCCACCCAAACAACACTGCAGGGGCCAAAATGCTACAACGCACTTCCAAATGTCCGGTCCAAAGTCACAGTCGCTACATTCAGCTTTTATGAATGGCAAAAACAAAGGAAATACCAGGCATGTGGAAGTCGAGTCACATCAAAGATGTGTTGAAATGTTGTGGGCCAACAAGCAGATACAGACACAAAGCGCTAGCATCACTGATTTGTTTGTAGCCCTGTACTGTTGGTACGTCTCACACTTCCTTCCTTCTCTCCCTCTATTCTCTATGGACAGTGACAGACTCGCCCGCCCTCTTCTTCTAATCTCTCCGGTTTGCATGTTGTAGGTATGCATTCATATCCTGCCTACTCAGAGGTCTGCTGAGGCCCACGGCAAACCGTGGATGCTGGGAAATGAGTCAACCGTTAATTTGTTAAGTGACTAAACAGAAAGAGATGGACTCCTCTAGAGTCAGATGAATCGGCTCACCGGGACTCTGGAGGAACGTGAATGACTTTATGGAACAATAATGGAGGATTAATCACAAAGAGAAGGAACACGTGAGCCTTGATGAACACAGAATACATTCACACTGCAGTACTGCTGATATGGCAGTCAGATGTGTTAAACAATGGTTTTTATTTCAATAAATTTGGCGTATCTATAGAGCAGCAGTTATTCACTGTACTTGATGTGGTACGTTAACATTTATGCTGAAATCCAGAACGAAAAGCAGGAAACGAGCATTTACAGGTTGGTTTTCACACCTAAACTACAGCCCATGGCCAAAAGCATTTAACTGCTGTTTGCAAACTTAAAACCTAAAGACCCGACTAAATAACTCATAATTCAGCCAGGTTGTCTTTATCTGCCCCACAAATGAAAGGTCAAATGTGGGATTTGAAGGACACCAGAGACGTTTTCCTATTACAAGAGAAACAACATATACTGTATCTGTAGGAAGTCCATCTGTAGGAAGCGAGCCGAACGCAGGGTCGATGGCGTGAATGTTGCCAAACCGGCGGCACGTTGGAAAAGCCAACTCGCTGCTCGAGATGTTCGGTCCAACACAGCTGACTTACTGACGCTGAACATTTCAGCTTGATTTGATTAAAAACACACGATTAGACAAGCCTCTTTCTAGCGAAACAACTCATTTGCATGCCAGGCCATGATTGGACGAGCACTGATAACCCATCAGCATCTCCAGCGGAGCAAATGACCGCTGCAGAAGTACATTACCGTGGCATGGAAAACCCATCTCTGAAAGATTTGACTCGGCTAGCTTTAGTACGCCACAATCGTGATTATTGTTTTACGGTGAACCCAACATGGGAAAATGGAAACAACTTGAGGATGCCTGTCAACAGAATTTGACTGAATAACAACTTGATTTGGTTATCCAAACAAAGGTTTGCTTGGCATTCATGCTATTAAAGGCACTAATAAACATGAGGAACGCTCTGAATCTGTTCAGCGTGTTCTACCAGAAACCTCGGAAGCAAAAATAAACCTGGGGTTTCACTTCCTGCTGAGTAGACTTATTATAAGTCATGAGTACAGCAGGGGTATGTGTTTATATTCCAGCACAGATTGTAATGTGTCAAAATTAACATGACATGGGGAGAGAAAAGGCAGATGCTCCTATTAGGAGGAGGTCTAGCCTGTTATTAGATCCCAGAGGAGGCAACAAGTCGTTGTTAACTTATCATTGAGTTTGTGAAGCAGCATTATGTTTCCTAATTAGCAGATTAGCAGCTATGCTGACTGAGACCTAACGTTCAACTGGAAGAGGCTTGAACAGTTTCTGTTATACAGTTACAGTTGTTGTGTTTATGTAACCAAGTTTTAAACCATTTTATTTATTTAGTCCTTTTTTTTTTTTTACACCTGCCTCAGAAAAACAAAGCCAGCATGTGAAGTGTTTACATCCTGTATGACACTGACCCTCATCTACCTGGTTCCTAATGACAAGCAGACAATTACATAACCACTTCTGCAGTTTTTCACATTTGAGTATCGTTTCTAGTGATTTAGATAGAGCTGGTTCAAGTTTCATATTTGCTGTTTGCGATCTGAAATCAATCTGAAAAGAGCAGAGCATCTCAGCAGGTTACAGCAAAGTGTATAAGCTGATGTAGAGCTGGAGCGACCAGAGTAGGACTGCAGCAGGACTGTGTCGGGCCAGCTGATAAAAATGACAAACCACTAAAGATGTGCCCAACACAAGGAACTAAATGTAACTCTGCCAAGCAGAAATACAGTACAGTCTACTTCATGTGGTTATAATTTGTGTCCAATGACTTAAAATGCCATAGTATTACACTATATGTCTGTAATATGATTTATGGTAACAGTAAGGACACTGTTCTATAAACTACAACAGGTTTGCACTTTTCTCCTTTAGAAGTACAACGATTCTGCACAGGGAGCAAAAAAAGCATCATCCATACTCAAAGCCTCACATTTCTGTGAAAGCAACAGAGCAGATACATCCACAGAGCTGAGACACGCGCTCAAACCAACAGCTAGAAGACATATGGCTGTCCTTCATAATGCAGTACGGAGCATACTGGCAACTGTGACAGCACAAGGAAAATGCATGTGAGTGTGTGTCCTCAGTGGGATCATGTGAGCCCATTGATTATCTATCAACAGCACGCCAGGCTGGATATGATATATGAAATGTTAAGTAAACAGTTGATTCTTGCTGTGAACACAGATGGGTGTAGCCAATGATAAGTCAAGTCCAATTAGAGTCCTCGAGCAGAGCACGTTCGCTCTCGCCACCCTGGCGTACGTGAGTGTGAAACTTCCTACTGATTTGTTAGTAACTGATGGACAAGCTGCTGTGAGTATAGATTATAAACAGACGTCATATTCTATTTAGCATCTAATGACTGAGACTGTAAAGCAACCAGGAACTAAAGGCTGTTGTCTTAAAGACTTTTATAGGATCCCTTTTAACCCCAAGGACTTTCCAGACCCGGAAGCCATGTTGTTTTATACCGCCCATGGTTGTGAGCCCATTGGATGCAAGCTTATTGGGACTGTTTCGTGTGGCGGCACATACCAGAGGTCTTGCAGAGTCCGTGGCTCAGGGTGTTCTAGCTGGACGTGGACATATTTGTCGCGGTTCGTTCTGTTTCAGCTGCACTGCGGGTGGCGTTCTTTAGTGCATCACAGTCATTTACACGCGATGCTCTAAACCATCTTTAGACAAACATTTACAAATATAGAAGAAAACTAACAGCAACAATGAAAAGATCACGTGGTGCTTGACTGTAACTTTAAATATGATGAGCTTTTATAGTTTACTTATGCAGTGTGAAAGGGCGGGTCGTGTATGGATCGGAGGTGCAGTGGATCGAGTCCCCGCCCACTCTGGACTGCATGTTGAAGCATGTTTGGGCCTGATACTAAACCCCAGCTGTGTGTGCATGAATGGTAGTTTTAGCAGCGCTTGTGGTGCGGTGGTTAGAACTGCATCGTGGTTTTTTATTAAACTCTTGACAATGTAATGACAAATATGTAACAGGTGTGTCCAAACATTTGACTGCTACTGTATATACTGTTATAAACATGGAACCCTAACCCTACCCAGGGAGCACTCAGGTTCAGATCACTTTAAATGGTTGGTTTGAAACTTTTTTCTGCTCCTGGCTCTGTATGATGTTAAGAAAGGGGAAATCTCTTATATGGTGATCTCAGGTCATCACAAAAGCCCCACCCACCTGCTGCTCAAATATTGCAGGTGGCAGCCAATCAGAAGAAAATTGGCTTAGAGGAAGGGCGGTCTTAAAAGGAGAACATGAACCAATGGCTGAAGGCCTCGCAAGAGATAAATAAGTATTCATTTGAGCTGTAAATCATGCAAAGTTAAAACAGTCCAAGAATAAAACCATGGAGTCTAACTTTAGCCTGATGGAGCCACTTTAACAAATATTATTACTCACTAATGTTTATATTGTTTGCGATGCTACTCATCCAACATTTAACAAACTTCATTCGTCTTTTAGAGGATTTTGCAGCGTGACACGCTGGTGTCTGCATACTGTCTCTGACTCACTCATGTTGGCTATTCCCGTAAGAACAACCTCTCTAATCACTGCCAGATGTCAGTGAGAACCTATAAAGGTCCAGCTCTAAACTCCAGCTTTGCACTAACGAGCTATGTGTAGCTATAAAACCCAACACCACATGGTGGGTGGTGAGAGACAGAGACAGAGAGGGATGGAAAGGTGAGATGAGGAAGAGATACTGGAGGAGAGGATGACAAAGACCAAAGAAGGAAACTATTTTGGGCACATTCAGCACAGCACTGAGACCGGGATAAAGAAACTGATCTAATTGCATCTCAAAAATGCTCCAAAGAATGCCTGGATCGTAGGTTTCCCCCCTAACTACAGTGAACAAATGAACTGCGCAAGTGCTGCAGAGATGGCTTGAAGTCTCTGAGAAGCGATGTGTGCAAAGTGATGAGCAGACCGAATGAACTTGGATTTCTTGTGACTGCTGAGTTCTCAAACACTTTGTAAAGTGTCCTTGTTAGAGGAAGGACATCTGCCATTTGTGAAACCTCGAGTGACAGCATGTTACTGCACAGCGGCAGCCTGTCCGACGTGTCAGTCTGGAGGAAAACAAATGGGCCATAAAGAGAGGGGAAGAGAAAAAGCTCGAGAGGCTGGCCATTGGCACGGCAACGCTGCGGCGGTCAAGGCCGCACGACACATTCCAGGCACCCGGAGGGGACGCTGCCGTGACACTCGCACACAGAGCTGATTCATGACCCTGCCTTGTAGCTGCTGGTGCAAACTGTTAAAAGCTGCGCACCACTCCCAGTTTGATCTACAAATCAAATGAATGATCTGCTGTGCTTTTCTGTCTAGAATCACAGAGACTCGGGGCTTGCACTAAAGCCCAGGCTGTGAAAGAGTCTTCTACGCAAGATGGTTCAAGAAATATGAATTTCTGCAGAAATTTGAAGCCTGCAGGAGGTTAAGATTAAGGACTCCATTAATGACAACTCATTAATAATCTATTTGACCCCTATTTATTTATTTCTATGAAATGTCAAACATGTGTTGAACCTGCCTGCAGAAAAAGGCCAATTTTTGAGAAGCAGCTTTGTGAACAGAGCGGTTTGTGCTGGTTTCAGCTCTGCTCTAAAGTCTGCATGAGTCTGAAATTAAATTAGCATGGCACTGATGGATAGCTGGTGTGTGGGAGTTCCAAATGTTTTTTAGTATATTGACAGAAAACAAAACAAAAAAACACATAAGCAGGTATATGAAACTGAGCAGGTGAAAGCAAGCTAAAAAAAATCTGAGCTATTCGGCATGAAGCTGAGTGCAGACTCAGCTGGAGCAGCGGCGGACCTGCAAGTACTGCAAGTGCATGAAGCCCATCATTAGCACATGAGCCACGAGCACACATTCAACTATTGATAAACACTGTCAGGAACACGTTATGCTGGTGTTATTCATACTAAAATGTACATATACAACTGTGTGTGCATGTATAACACCCGCACTGATAATCCACCGCAGTGACAAATGATGATGAGTCACAGCCGTGCTCTGTGCAGAACACAGCGGGGATAGCCTGGCTAGTGCTGATGATGTCTGACACACCGGAGCACGCAGGAGAGAAAGGTCACGTGACAGGTGACAGAGGAGAGGAAAAACTTCCTAACAAATAACGATTGCTTGCAATCAGTGTCAAAATTAAAAACTTCCTACAAGTTTCACCTGAGTGGGCACTTGTGGCTGAATAGATATCACTACCCCTCAGCCACAACTCCGGTTTCAGGTTTCTCACTGTGGCTCTAATGTAAGACAACAAGCAGAGGCCGAGGATGAGGAGCCAACCAGCTCGATAAAGGAAGACGACCTCTGCTACAAGGATGACGCTGGCAAACTCACTGCTGTCCTCCTCTTTGACTTACTGCTGTGTGTGTGTGTGTGTGTGAGAGAGAAATGCTCCTGCTCCTGGGAGGGTTTGACCACTGAGCACTTAGTTCTACATTTAAAATACACACACGCTGCAGCCTAATGCAACATTTGGATGGTGGACAGCAGGTACATGTGTGTGCAAGAAGCCACGTGTGCTTTGACAAACATGCATGCATGTGGGTGCGTACGCACGTTTGTGTATTTGTGTGCCTGCTGAGTCAGCAGGCTTGGCCCCAGCTAGGAAACCCCTCAGCTCACTTCCCCCTCTCCAGTCCTTCCTCTCCTTCCTCCTTCTTCATTAATTTCCTGATTTTTGTTATTATTATTATTCCCTCTAACCACCGCGGCTCTCGTTGGCCCCCTCCACATCGCCCTTCCTCTCTCTCTCCACTGATTTCACACACCGGTCGTCATCCACTACAATCCTTTGTTGCTGGGAGTGGGGAGTGGCCCGTTTAGAAATTGGACTTAATGACAGACAAAATGCATGCAAACACAAACAAATCTTTTTAAAACCTTACTTTCTCATAAACACGAGCACACGCCCTGATAAGTGTAATGCGCAAACAACAAGCTTCCGTTTGAACCACGCAAACGCAGCACCAACGATGTTTGTGCAAACTAATTTTACATTTTTAAAAGAGGACGGTGTAGTGTGTAATTATCCTGTGAGTATTGTGTGATATTTTCCTCAGAAAAAAAAGCTTTCGGCACTTAAACGATCCATGCACATTTGAAACACCAGTAAATGGTAAATGGGCTGATTCCAGAGTACAAAAAGCACTCTATACAACAGGCCACGTTCACTTTTTTCTATGCTTTTTAACTACTATTCACACATTCATACTGCCATGGATGCATCCCAGAGCAACTTGGGTTAATATCTTGCCCAAAGATATTTAGCAAGCAGACGGGAGGAGCCAGGGATCAAAGCACCAACGTTTCCATAAGTGGCTGACCTGCTCTAGCTCCTGAGCCACAGCCAGGAGGTGGATCACGGTGCTGATGAAGGCAGAACACAATGATGCGCTACAGCATCTTAAGCAAAAGCAGGCCTCAAGTGCCTTATAAAGAAGTTGTATTTAACCTAAAAAGGTGCTGCTGTCACACCAAACTGAATGTGAAACATTTTAAAAAACCTTCAACCACACATGTGCTTCAGAATCAGAATACTTTATTGATCCCCAGGGGAAATTATTTAGGTTACAGTGCTCCAGACATTAACAAGACAGAGAATAAACTAAAGAAATACCACAATATATACATCCATATATATATATGTACATATACTCAACATCTTAATAAATAGCAGGACAGGAAGAAGGAAGAACGTGTGCAAAACAGGTGTATCAGAGACTGTGTTAAGTGGATGAGTTGTACAGAGAAATGGCCACAGGCAGGAATGATTTCCTGTGTGGTTCAGTGGTGCATTATGGGTAACCTCAGTCTCTCACTGAACGTGCTCCTGTGACTGACCAGCATGTCATGGAGTGGGTGGGAGGTATTATCCAACATTGTCTTTATCTTGGACAACATCCGCCTCTCCGACACCACCTTCAGGGAGTCCAGCTCCATCCCCACAACATTACTGGCCTCATGGACCACGCACCACCATAGGACTGCTGCCAGGTTTGCAACCTTGACCTAATTTCCAACATTACAGGCACAAAGTTCACGCACCATAAAAAATGTGCACTTGTCCACATGCATTAACACGCAACGCTGTGCTCGAGTAGCCTGAATACCCGCTGCCTTTAAATGTGTCCAGATGGTTAGGTTGTGAGTGTAAAGGCTCCCAGAAAGCGCGATCCAGAATCTCTCGCACAAAGTCCGAGTGTGTCTCTGTGCTTCTATCGGTCGTCCAAGTGGAACACGGCTCGGCTTTTGTTGCTGCAGTGCAGGCAAGCTGGCCAAACACTAATCAAAATCAAGTCTTCTGCTCTGCTTTTGTAATTGGGATTTCCACAGTGAAAAACTGCAGACCCTGCTAACTGTAGATTTTTAAAGTGGGTCAACTTTCATTCTTCAAAAGGGACTGGGAGTGCTGTAAGTAACAAAACAGGAAACTAATTATTTTTATCCATCAAAGGTATTAATGTTGGAGGGGAGAAGCAGGGCTGCAATTAACCATTATTTACTTTGCGAAGATAAAACAGCCGTTAAAATGTCCTTGAGTACCAGCGATACTCTTAAATGTGTGAGCAAGGGTTTAAAAATATGATTTCACACAATGTAAAAGCAACAATATCAGCGAAATCTCACACTGGAGACAATCACATTAAGTTCATTTTCTTTAAAGCGAACCCCTACAGCAGATTTCGGGGAATAAAACTAAGAAAACTGAAATGTCCGTCTCTGTAATCGACACAATGGTTTAAATAACCCACACAGGACACTTTATTAGGTACATCTTGGTAGTAGTAGGCAGCACCCTTTTTATCTACCTTAGAAGCTGTCTTATTTATTTGTGGCACAGATTCAAGACGTTCCTGGAAACATCTGAGAGCTTGATCCATATCAACATGATAGCGTCACGCTGTGTCTGCACATTTTTTGGCCCCACATCCATGATGTGAATCTCTCGTTCCACCACATTCCAAAGGCGCTCTTCAGGATTAAGATCTGGAAACTCTGGAGGCCATTTCAAGAAACCAGTTTAAGATTATGTGAGTTCTGTTACACGTCGTGTTATCCTGCAGCAGTCATTTGTAGGTGGGCACACTGTGGTCAGTAGTTGGTAATAAGGGACACATCATGTGACAGGAAAATATCCCCCACTCCATTACACCAGCGGCAGCACCCTGCTGTGTGCTCAGAGATGCTCTGCTGCATACTTTGGTTAGAATGACTGGTTGTTTCAGTTTCTTGCCTTCCTATCAGCGCCAAGCTGTCTAGCTGCCCTCTGACCTCTGACCTCTGACATCAACAAGGCGTTTTCACCCTGAAAACTGCAGCAGGAACTGTTTCTGGTACCAACAACCGTGTCACCGTTAAAATCTCTTAAATCACCACTCTTCCTCATTCTGATGCTCAGTTTGAAGTTCGGCACGTCATCGTCACCATGTTTACATGCCTCAATCACTCAGCTGTTTCTGCGGTTTTCAGGTTACTCCAGAACAGGAGCGCATCCCTCACTAACATCTATGCTCGTATCTGATGTTCGTAGGGTCTCATCAGCTCTGACATTAATGAAGTGTGTTTATGTGTAACAGTTTAGCCACTTTACTCCAAATCAGAAACCATAGCAACAGCACTTCAACTCTATGAAAACCACATAGTGAGGCTAAATGCTCTGTTGTTTACTCTCAATGCAACTTTAGGAGAGAGACGTCGGCTCCTCTGACGACCACCTGAGCTTTACTGATGAATAGCAGTGATAGCTGTGTTGCATTAGCATCACATGGCTGAATGAACACTGAACCCATCCTCTTCATCCTGATATAAGTACACTGAGGTTTGACTCACAGTCTACAGCCCCCCCCCCCAATGATGTTCCACACATGTCTCATTGAGTCAAACATACATAGGCTGACACACATACATAATGTAAAGGAAAAAACGGGCCTCATTCTTCACATTCACAGGTAACATCTGGCTCTGCACACAGTGCTTTCAACTCCTGTGTGCAACTCTAGCAGAATCATCGTCACCACAACGTCTACCATGTGTAGACACTCCGCCCCCACTACCAGGCAGATTAACTGGCCATAGACCACAAGCACAGTCTGTGGTCGGAGAGCCCCTCCCCAGCAACACCAACCAGATGGAAGGCCTCGGTGAAAGAACAGTCTGAGCATCTGACCGCTGAGAGACACAGAGATGCTGTCAGACGGCTTTTAGAGACACGGTGCACATGGTTACACACATAAAAAACAAAAATCACCATTTTCTACTTTATGACAGCAGATTGGTCTGTGTGTATGTGTGAGAATGTGTGTGTGTGTGTGTGTGTGTGTGTGATAGAGAAAGAGAACAGAGTGGAGGCGCAGGCAGGAAATCCGCATCACTTGCTAATAACATGAGATTATACTGTTTCAAATAGGTTAGTTCCCTTTACAACACAACAGTTGTAATCTGTGACCAGATTACCAGAAACATGGTGATTCAAGATTTACAAAAATACACCAAAACAATGTGAAAATAAAGTATTTATCTAACAGCTTGCACCTATCGGACCTGTTCAGGCTAAGCGCCGGCCCAGCACGTGTCGATAAGGCCGCCGACTATCTGACGCGCACACATTTCTTCCCCTGGGAGTCCCCCCGTGTTCCTCTCCTCCTCTGCACACAGCGTGCAAATTCAGAGCGTGTGATGTGAAGCCGCGCAGCAGCAACCATGCGCATCTGTGAGAGCATATGGACGGTTTCTTACCCTACTTGAACCTGCCACCATCTTGAATGGCACTAAAATAAGAACCTGCGGTACTGAAAGCAGCGCGCAGCGCTGCAGCTGTGTTTGTGGTAGCCTCCAAGTCAGGTTAATATTTTCTGACGCTGTGGTTAAGCTATCTGAGAAGGATTTAAGGTGCTCTCCTTTCCTCTAACTTGTTCCTTTGTATTAAACCTGCAACAGGTTCCAGTACGTCTTAAACTCTCTGATGGTAAACTCACTCCCACCTGCCTGTCTTTTTTTTTTTTGTTGTTGCCTGCACAGAGCATCACGTGCGTCCCGTTATAATTACTGGCAGTTTCAATTAGAAGATATTAGTGTTTGCATGGCACCCACCTTAAACAGACTTTCTGTCAGTCCCCTCCTGACCTGCGTCCATAAATAGGCGCAAAAGAAAAACAGGGCGATTTCGGTCCGGGTGATGTATGCGTTATCCAGGAAAGTCCGTTTGCTGAGCTCCAGGCCGCAGCTGCTACAGTCTCTCCATGCGTCCAGCATGACGATGGTGGATCTGATGATGAACTCTACGTACCCCGGCATGGGCTCCACTTCAACCGCCCCAGCGCTCCCTGCATGACTACCCATTGTGGTGAGGCGCAAAAATCAACACGCAAGAAAAATAAGGGCAAAGACACCAGTGAGCAGTACAGTCCAGACTCGGCGACTGACTGGTTAACCAGCTCGTTAGCTGTACTTAAAAAAAAAAAAAAAAGCCAGAGCAAGCGTCTCTAACCAGCTTAACCTCTTCAGTAGCCTAATTCTTTGTTTTCCAAATTAAGACCGGGGCCCATTCTCCTGCGTCCAGGACAGTTTTATGAATGATACCAGGGCCCCCGCCAGGTATAGGAGCAGACACGGCGGACTGCGCGGCTGGATTTGAGAATCACGCAGAAAAATTACGAAGCAAATTCATACAATTAATCTGAGCCATGAGCGGCAGCCTGGAGGAGGTTTCTTCAGTTAATCATTCCGCTACGCACACAGCTCATCTGCGTCCCGGTTAGCCGCCTAGCTAAGTGAATCCACACCGCAGTGAACGGAGCAGCATCGGCAGGGGCTTCCAGGCTAGCTAGCGAATTGAATGAATTAGCATTTATCGTCTTTGAGCGCACAAACATAGAAGGAGGGGGGCGAAAAAAAGAGGTCCAAAGCTTCTGTCGCTTCTCCGGTGGTGGCGGCGAACCGTGCCAGGTTATAGTGCTGGTGCGCTGTCACACACGCGCGCTCCCATCAGGGTCCGTTATTCTCCTTATATAACGTATCGTGAGTTTAAACAGCAGGTTCCCGTCACACGTCCGAGTCTGAGACAAACACAAGTTATTTCAGCAATGAGGATGTTATCACTCCACCGAGAACCCCGCCGCCTCCTCTCATTCTCCTCCTCCTCCTCCTCCTCGTCGGCTGCTCAACGTGTCCGAGGGTTTGACAAGCCGCGCTCAAACGGTGCGTACATACACCGACCGACAGCCTGGCTACGATTGGGAAAAAAGGGGGGAACGCAGCAGAAGGGCTGTGACGTAATTACCGCTGTCTCTATGTTTGAAAAAAATGCGCCATGTGCGCGATTTGCATCACATAGATATATGAGAAAGCGCGTTCATGTCTGAAGTTCCTCGTCTCTAATACGATCAGGTACACCCCCCTCACCCCCCCACAAATCCACACATCCATCACACAGCCGGGTGTCACATGTTTATTATCATTTCAAAGGAATGCTTGCATTACACAGATGTGTTGTAAAGGAAATGCAGTTTTCAAAAGTGGACACCAAAACACAGAAGTCTTGGTCTGTCCCCGTGGGAAATTGTGACATCTAGTGTGGTTTAAATATTATAGCCGTAGTTTCAGAGTAAAAAATACCAAAACACAGTACACAGTTCTAAGTGAAAGAGAGAGAGAAGGAGAGAAGCTGGGTCTGTGGCGTTAAACTGAAGTCCGTCCGTTGTTAGAGTGGCTCCTCAGTACAAGCAGATGCTCTACGCTGTAGCGGTGGGAGCGTACTGATTGGCTAGTCTGTCAAACTCGTTCTCCTGCGAGAGAACCAAGAGCAGAGGAAACAGTTGAACACCACAAGAGCACTGTAACCCACATTTAGCACGTTCAGGTACATCTGCACTCTTGTGTAATTACAACAGTGTGGGACAAGGGCTAATGACCCGCAGTGGCTTTGCTCCAAAGGACACCTGGCACCAAAACTTTCATAACATCCAAGCCACGTAATTACACTGTAACAATTACATTATATTCTTCAGAATGATCAATGACAAGAATGTTACCTTCGCTAAATAGTCTTTGAGGAATGGGTGGGCTCTGTGTGCATCTTTCAGCTGGGACAGGTATCGACTGGTTACCTGGGGATATCATAAACTCATCAGACAAACAGTACGAAAAGAAAATAGGTGATGCTGGCCAAAAAAAAAAAAAAAAAAAAACAAAAAAAAAAAAAAAAAAAAAAACAAAAAAAAAAAGAAA
>VUQR01036960.1:46656-58995 GCA_015108515.1 Hemichromis elongatus
GTGCAAAAAAAAAAAAAAAAAAACTCCCAAAAAACAAAGTTTAAAAGTTCACAAAAAGCAGGTTTACAGAGGAAAGGTGACACAGGGTTACCAACAGCAAAACAGCTCAACCGAACTGTAACATGTCACACTTGTAAAGAATATCATAGTCGTGTACATTTAATGTAAATTTTACTCTTTTCTACAAAACCAGATGTTAAGACCCTGTGTTTTGCTATAGTTTGCAAAGAAATATCGTCATAACTCCAGGAAACCTTGAGTGAGATGTGCTCATCAGCAGTTACTGCTGGCGGAAACATTCAAATGATGACTTGTAGCTTCATGTCAGCAATGTGCCGCTATCTGTGTGCTCTGAAGTCCTTATAATGTAAAGCAGATAAATGATTGTTATCACATGAACTCTGATCTTCAGACTGTGCAACTCCTCCACGGCAGAAAGGATTTTCCCAGTTCAAAACAAAACGTTCCTAATATGAGAAGTGCATCTCATTTTTAATCCTTAACACAAGCATGAAGGGTTAGCAAAGCTGCTTCAAGACCTCTTTGAAAGACGGCGAGTTAATCTATAAGATATTGATAAAACCAATGGTTAAATCACTACATCACAGACAGCTTTGGGTTCAAAGTCTCACCTCAGGAGCTTTGCCCAAGTGCTGGGTCAGCACTATGAGGTTGATCAGTGTCTCAGGGTGGCTGCTGTCCTGATAGGATAAGACAGAGAGAGAGAGAAATAAAGACGCTTTATTCTCAACAGGCTTAAAGTTTCTTACTGGGAGCCTCGGCTTGACCTGTTGCAGGCAGCAGTGATCCAGTTTAACGCCACTCTGGTTTAAATGAATTACAGTAAAAACACATGTGGTTTAGAACGTTACGTTCCTGTTACATCATATCTGCTAAGTGCGCAGTAACATGAATGTATAACCAATGCTGTTTAAGATCAATCAAACCCTGTAAACATCACCAACCAAGGTTATTACAGGCAAAGGCAAATCGTTATTATCTGTTAGTTTGCTTAAGATTTCCTAACAGTTTGCCTGATGTGCTTATTTAGAATCTGGATATCTACACGACTGAGTAAAGTTCTTGGTTTTCGTTGTTATACCTGCACCAATTTTACAAAATCTTAATTAAAAAGACTGAAATTAACACTGAAACTAACACAAGCTATGCTAAAGCTTAACTTTTGTTTTATCGTTTTCAGACTTTAACTCAAATGGGAAAATGCATCCAGGAAACCAACTGAAACTAAACTGACTTCAAATCAAAACATCAAAATGTAGTAAAAATAAAAACTAAGTAGAAAGTAAAAAAAGCTATAATAACCCTGCCACTGACACGAGAGCTCAAAGCTGTCTGCACACACAGAGAGATTCAAAATGCAGATAACTTTGATTTAAAAAGTGAGCCGTAGGTTTTATTTACAACAACAGATTATATTCAATAGTTTAAATGATGAAAATGGATAAATTACAATAAAACACCACCATACAGTCCAACCAAGTCCCGTTAGAGATCAAGAGCAAGACGTGTGCATGTGCTGCCCCCTGCTGTTACACTTCCAGCTCTCACATCATTTCCTTCTTCAGTTATACACTAAGATACTTTTTGTTTTTTAATTATTCTTAGGGTTGTCTGGGTTCAGCAGTTAGAATACGGTGAACACTAGAATGAAACCAGCCTCCCATCCAGATGACTAAAAACTCACAGGACCATTCACGTTCACTGGGCATGACAAAATGCTAAATGTAACAGCTGCTATCACAAACAAAAAGATCAGCAACAACTCTAGCTTGTTGTCTGTGACTGGTGGGTGGTCAGGCCTGGCTCATCACTTTCTTTCCTCTCACAGAAACGGGTTATGCAGTGAACATGGGTGTCACTACGAAGAAATCCCCAGGTTTTCAAACTGAACTTGTGGAAGCATTAGGCAGAATTTATGGTACAGCAGAACTGGCGCATTGGCAGTCCGCTCCAGTCCGAGGACGGCTCGTCGGCCTGCTCTGCTGACAGACAGAGGCAGCGTACCAACTACGTGGTACGACCATAAATCATGCTTATCTAAAAGCTGCCTCAGAAACAAGTTAATAAAAGAAAAACAATCTAAGTGAATTGTGCATAAATGCAGTCCAGAGTGTGCAGAGTATACTGATTCGTGAGTCAGGTGATGAGACAAGACAGAGAAAAGAACACCTATTATCCTCTAACCTTGTCAAGGGCCTCCTGCAGCACTCCTTCAGCCTCCTCCCACTTGTTTTGAGCCATGTAGCAGGCCGCCTGGCCATTGAGGAGCAACAGTGTAGAAGAGTACTTGTCAGACATCTCTTGGAAAATGTAGTAGGCATCCTGCAGCTTCTCCCCACCCTGGAATAACAAACAGACTGTGAGTCAGTGATGATTCTAAAAAGTCAGTCCCCAGCTGCTTTATATGCATCGCATTGTTTTTTTTAATGAGGATGGAGGTGCAGAGCTCCTGAAGATATGAGCCATTTAATAAACGGAACACTCCCTTTACCACCTGTCACGCTTTGGCTAGGCTAGCTTCACCCTGCACCAATATTTCCTACTAATGCCCTGCCTGCAGCTATAGCTCGTTTCAATACAACTACATCAACTACTGTATTATGTACTGAGGGTTAGCATAAGGTGATAGCACATGCTGGTGATTTCAGGAAAATTAATGAATGCTTCTCTACTGACCACAGCAATGTTAACCCAGGCTGTTGCTAGCTGGGTTAGGGTAGCGTCTTCATCCTGCTCCTGCATCTTCTTCAGCTCTTTTCTGTGAAAAAAAACACACAATGTGACTCGAGGATGACTTCTCCAATGTAAAGCCCGCCTTTGTTAAAGCAAGCTTTTCTAATTCACAGTATGTGGGATACAGAATTAGCAATACATACTAGTCTGCTGAGTTTAAACTGTTAGACACAGTACTGTGCAAAAGTCTTGAGCCAACCCTCATTTCTCTGCATTTTGCTAATATTATTGAAACATGCAAACATACAGTAGAAACACAGCAGAAGTAGCTGCTCTCTTATTTCCCAAGAGGTCACCACAGCGGATGTGTGCACATGCTGATTTTCACAGATTTTACACATGATGCACTTTCCTGCCTCGCCCCTTCCATTTTATCCTGGCTTGGGACCAGCACTAGGAGTGCTGTGACCCCCCCCCCCTGAGACTGGGTGTGTGTCTGCTGCCATAATCTTGTAATTTCTCCAAGAAGTCTTCACAAATAGTTCTCCAAGCTTCTTGAAGGATATTCAAACATCTTCTTTGGATCTCTGTCGAGATGATCCCACACTACTTCAATAATGTTGAGATCCAGGCTCTGGGGGGACTTTACCACATTGGCTGTGTTTGGGATACACTACGCCCCACACGCCATGTTATTGGCTCAAAGCTCTTTGGAAATCACCCTGGTGGTGACAAGTTGTCCATTATGTGTAGATACAGCACTGTGTGGTGGTTTTTTAATGCTACACTCCTTTGAAAATGGGCAGGTGAGCCATTATCTACAGAGAAACCTTTTTTAAAAAGACCTGGAGAACTATTGTCTGAGACCGCATCAAAACATTACAGGAAAGGCTGAAAGCTGGGTGAAGACTTTTGTACAGAACTGTAGATCAGCTGATCAACCAATTCTAGTGCAAATTCTCTACTATCATGAAAACAATAAGTAACGCCATACCTTGCCAGGTCAACACGATCCAAGCTCAGAAGCACCTGAATGGTCATGGCCATACTAATGAAAAATAAATAAATCACAACGAGGGTAAGCTTGGTCAGTGCCATGCAGAAGTTCTAAACTGCAGAGCACAGATGACACAGAACACATTTCAACACCAGATTTCACTTCCCAAAAACAAATTACAAGAGCTCAAAGTTACGGAGTTCACGGATTGTAAACAACCGAGTTTGTTCAAAAATGATCTGTGATATTTGTAAAAATGTCAAACAAAATGCACGACTGATGACTTCTATATGCAAATGTAGTTAATCTCCCTCTCACACACTCCCACATATTAGCCGTGTAGGCGCTTGTGCGTATTTGTCAAAGCGGCACAGTGAGTCCAGAAGCAGTAATCATGCAAAATGAGCTCAGATGACTGAGCATCTCCATCAAATGTTGGTTATGAATAAAAATGAAAGTTAAAATTTAAATTGTTCTTGTTTTTGTGGCGATTATTTCCAGCTCAGTAGTAAAATATGGTGAAATATGTTTGGATCGGATCATAAATCAAACCTTGTTAAGCTAAAAGTTCAATCCCTTCTTACCACTCGAGGCTTTCTCCTTGGTGCAGAGTCCTGAGGGCAGCATCAGTATTCATCTCATGGTAAAAGATGGAGGCAGCCATGAGTAGGAAGGTGGTGTTGGCAGCATCCACGCTCTTTGCCATCTTTTTGTCCAAATCGGCAACGATTACGTCCCTGAACAAAAACAAAGCCTAATCAAAACCTGTGAAGAAAAAAAAAACAACTACAATCTGAAGACTAAGCCGTTTCAAATATACTCGGTTTGCTTTTGCACCAACATTCAAATTAGTATATGGACACATTACTGAATTCTGTCAAGCATGTTAGGAAGTCAAGCATGAATAGAAACAAAGCACAAAATACAAAAACAAACAGAACATCACGTTTTCACTGCATGAGAATTCAGACTCCTCCCCCTGAGAACAGGAAACACTGTAACTATTATGAGCTTTCATGAAGAACAACAACAAATTGTAAAGTAAATAAAAGATCTACAAGACTATCAATATATGATCAATACACTCTGATAACCACAGAGGTACTGAATTATTATCGTTTCATGTGTGTATTATTAACGTCTCATCTTGGTACACACTGGACATTACTGAACTTTGATTTGGAGTGACGAGCAAACAGATAAAGACTTGTACAGTTAGGGCCTCCTTTAAATCACTTTTGTATTGTGTAATGTCTTTTATTATTCCAGTTTAATTTTATTGGAAATTAATAAAACTTTACTTTCTTTTTCTTTAGTTTTTTTAAGTCTTGTCTTATTTGGCCTTACTCTCAAAAATCTTGTTCAAATTTACCTTTTGAATATCTTGCTTTTACTCGCCTGTCCTGCTGTTCTCTAAAGTGCTGTTTAAATTCAAGTTTATATTATTATTATTATAAATTAATTCATTCTTAAAGTATTTGCCTGTATTTTATTACTTATAATACAGATTACCATACATTACAATATTGCAATGCCCCTTGGTGGTAAGGTATGACATCACAGTGGTCTACATCAGGACTGTACCAAGAATGAACGAAAACCCGAGAGCCTCAAACACCTGAGGATTCTCTGCTGAACCCGAATCTCTGCATTTTAAAGTAATCGCACCTCTAATTCTCCTTCTTTCAGCTGCTCCCTCGGGGATGTCACAGCCAATGAACTGCCTCCATCGCACCAACCCTCTGCACAGCTTTGCTCAGAGATCTTCCTCCTACTATATTATCAGCATCCTTTGTCCAGTATATCTATTCCTCCTCTGCACTTGCAGACCATTTCCGCCTTGCCTCTCTGTCTCCCCAAAGGTACAAACCTGAGCTGTCTGATAAACTTATTTTCACAGAGATTTCAAGCGGAAACCTTAACATCTTCATTCTGCCTCCGGCTCCATCGTTTCCAAATCATACATCAGAGCATCAGCTCCATCTTATTAAACCTTCCCTTTCACACTTGCTTCTATCCTTCTGTCACAAATGGCTCATAATACTCATATACACCCTCCCCATCTTGGTTTCCTCTCCCTTATGCTCTGTCCATTGCCTGGGATGATAGTCCCAGGTATTTTAACCCAATGACCTTTACTACCTCTACTCCTTGTATTTCCACTCTTACACAGACATGTATTCTATCTTTTTTCTGTTGACATTCATTCCTCTTTTTTCTCCAGCACATACACACACACACACACACACACACACCTCCACCTCTCTCCCACCCGTTTTCTATTCTGACAACAGTTCAGAATGTTGTCTGCAATCCTCATAGTCCAGCATCCCTCACGTGACAGCCTGTCCAGCACCACAAACAAAGAGGCGGACCCGGACGTAATCCCACCTCTCACTCCTACCACACACCTCACAACAGGCTCGCTGTCGTCATACATGTCGCACACCACCCTCAAATAAACTTCGCCACTCTTGAAACCCTCACACAGCATCGCAGATCCTCTCGTGACAACCTCAAATATGCTTTCCCTAGAGCCATAAAGAACATCACATATCTAACTGCTTGTGTGAATTTTAGCCCACTATTGATACAGATTGGAAAACTACTGTGACAACAAGCATTAACTACAGAAAAATATATGTTTTATCCATATCATGTCAAGTGCCGTTTCCCTACCATGGTGGACTAGTGTAAAATAGATGTAAAAGTTGTACCTTTTGCTCTCACTCGACAAATACTCTGCAAACATCTTCACAGCCTGCAGCTCGGGGGAAGAGTTGGCCTTGATGTCATCCAGGACCACAGCATACTTTCTCTGCAGCAACAAAGAAAGTGAGAGGAGCCGTCTCATCTAAATCCGTGTGACAGCGGTGGGTGCGCAGTAACAGAGCTCCGATGGAGACACTCACCTGGGCAATGTACGCTCTATACAAAAACATGTCCCGCTCAATCTCCTTTTCTGGTGACGACGGCTTCAAAGACAAGACACAGGTTGGATTTCAGCACCGAATTAAGTGAGAGAAATATGAGCTAACGCATTTAGCACCGCTGCTCGCATCGCGACGCTGACTCAAACAGAGCCGCCGGGACGCAGGCCCGTTTTCTTTAAACGCGTTCAGGCGTTAACTCTCTGTCACCTACCTTCACTTTCTGCGCCTCGTTGATACACTGCTGATAGCTGCCGATGTAATATGCATTTTTCACATCGAACAGCTCATCAACATCTCCCTGCTGCGCCGCCATGTTGACTACAGAACTTCCTGGACACGTAGCACATATACGTCACCTGCTTACATTTGGCCCGGGATTCTGGGAGATGGAGTTCAACAACAAAAATCTGTTGCGAGCATAGATTTATGGCCAGAGATTTCTGTGTGGTACATGCTGAAAATTTGTTGTATATTTTTTTAATGCTCTGGTTTTTTTACACATTTCTATTGTAAGGCAATTTATGATCGTCACTTTCTTACTAAGTTAAAAGTAGCACCCATTTATATACACCTTTACTTATTTTAGTGTAATTTATTTGTGTGCATTTAGACAAAAGTGAATATCCTGCTTTAGTTCTGCTTGACTTACCTGCAGCCTTTGACACCTGTAATCATGCCATTCGTATTGATGGATTATGGAAGGGGTTGACGTTTCTGGTTCAAATGGTTCTCAGAATCCATATTAACAACTGTGTGTCCTCATCAGCCTCTGTGAATGCTCCACTGCGATTAAAAACTAGACAGTTTGAAAATTTCCACCATGTCAATTATGATAAACTGAGTGTTTTGGGGGGGGGTTTGGCCTGAAAATTTGTCTAAGGAGGTCAGTTATTACACCAGCCTGCTCTCAGGCAATATCAAATCATGTATTAAGGACTTTAGTATCATTTATGCACACCAAGTTTGAATCTCAGAGCTCAGCCAGTCTTGTTTCTTTCATTTAAGAAACATCTCAAAAATCAAACCTTTACTAAAACCCAACAGTGTAGCACTTTTAGTACACACGCCTACCTAGACTGCCTTCATGGTCCAGAACGGAGCAGTTAGGCACCTTACATAACCTAGCAGGTGCTCGCAAATCATCCCGATTCTTGCTTCTCTCCTCAGTTTCCAATGATTTTCAGAATTCATTTTAAAAATTTTATCAATAACATATAACATATACAGCCCTACAGAGCCAGGCTCCTGTCTCTACATGAGACCTGCTGAGACATTACAACAGCAGTCAGTCTTCTGATCAGGGTCTTTTAACCGTTTCATGCATGTATTTTAAGTCCAGAAGCATTCATGCTTTTAAAGGTATAACTCCTAAGCTTTGGGAGAGGCTTTCAGATCAGCTGAATCTGCGGTTTGTTTGAAATGACTGCTGAAAAGTCATTTTTATAGGTTAGCATTGGCCCTTGTTCTTCTAATGTGTGTTTGAAAGTGTGTACACAGGAATGAATGAAAGACTGCATATCTCACTGTGTGGTTTCGTGTTTAAATATGAACACTTATCTTTAATGTGGGATTTTATCCAAACTGTAAAGGACTTTGTAAATGTGTGTTTTAGAAAGTGCTATACAAATACGCAATCTTCTGCTTATAATTATTACTTATTATAAATGGACATCAATATTCTTGTTAAAACCCTGCTGATAAACAGCATGTAAGGTGAAGCCTGTGTAAAAACGGAGAACTATTGGCCCCAGCTTACAGACTACCTGACAGGCCACAGTCAGTGAGATTGGGCCGTGCTCTCCCTGGTTTGGTGATGTGCAGGGCTCCGCGGGGGATTGTCCTTTCTCCGTTCCTCTTCACCTCGTACGCCTCAGACTGTCAGTACAACTCCGGGTTACACCACCTACGAAAATACTCTGATGACTCTGCAGAGGTTGGATGTATTGTATTTTAGTGATGAGCAAGCAACAGAACACAAGTGGATGATTTTGCTGAATTGTCTGGGGGAAATCACCTGCTTCTGGAAGTAAATAAGACCGGAGAGATGACGACTGACTTCATGACCCGTGTCTATCCTGGAACAGGATGTTGATGAGTTGCAGGGAGTACAGGCAGCTACTGCACTGGCAATAGGCTGAACTGGAAGACCAACAGAGATGCCGTACACAAGAAAGATATGAGCATGGTCTATTGCCTAAGGAAGCTGAGATTCTTCATTGTGTGCAGCAAAATGATGCAGATTTACTGTCGTTTGCAGCAGTCTGCTAGGGCAGCAACATCAGAGCTGCATCCTGGACTCTTTTAAAGATCCTTGTGTCATAGATGATCCTGACCACCCTCTGAACCACTGACTAACACTGGAAGAAAAACAGCACACAACTTATTTTTGCATTTCCGCAGAGGTCTTCAGCTTACGGAGTATTTTCTCCCCCACAATAATCACATAATACCACAAGAGGACGCTCCAGATCAATCTCCCCACTACAAATCTTTTTCCCCCTATTTTTCACTCATTGTGACAGACTTATCCCACAGAAACGCGCATCTGACAATAAATGAAATATACCAAAATGTTCATGTAGGTCAGTAAGATAACGCCTTAATAATCACACCGAGCTGTCAAAAAGAGTTTTTTCCTGAACATAGCACTGCAAGTGCAAGAGTATGAGACTTACACAATATATACTGTATAATAAACTATTGTCTTAACATAACAATCCAAAAAGGATATGACCTTGGGAATTTCTGTATCCTTGTTAGACAGATGGGGAAACACTTCCCCTGTCCTGAAAACATCCGCTGATAAAGTTTTTCCCCTCCTCACCATCACGTTTATTAGCCCAGCAGCATGCTCTCAGCAGCGTTCAGCGCATTCTGTCGGCAAAAACTGAACCAGAAGCACCAAAGTAGGCTGTGTTTATGTGAAAAGACACATTATAGGCTATATATTATTTTGACCCCGACAGAAAATTTGCTCCCCACGGTTCCTGCTCATTGTTCCCTTAACACCGTTTCCTCTGGGAAACTTTCATCCTTGGGACTGGGAACTAGAGGAGGATAATTACTGGAAGCCCTCCGCGGGGGCAGGGACTGTGCTGGCTGTAAATGGCCCTTTTCTTTCGGCCTGATTGGCCTTGGTCCACTCCCCCTCGTTGCTCCTCCATTGGTCCGAGCCCACATCAATCTGTCGATTTCCAAGTGGCCCTCAAGTTTGAAACTTTTTTTTTTTTTACGAGTGGGAGGAATCGAGTTACAACAAACTGTGGTAACTGATCGCGCAGCAGCCGAGGGAAGAAAACACGCGTTCAATAATTTACACATCTGTGCCGCGGACACGGTTACAGAGCACAAACCGAACAGCAGCGGACGTTTCACAGCCCACACGCAGCAAAACAAGTGGAAGAAAACATCAATATGCTGTGAAGTGTCTTCATCGCCTCTGCCGGGATGAAGACTTGAGAAATTTCGCTCACATTACTAACTTGCTGTCATCTGTCCGGCTGACCACTCCTGTGTCCCCGTGAAGCCCACAGTAAGGTGAGTCCCACCTCAACGGTCGACCAGTTTTTAGTGAAACCTCCGAGCAGCGTGTGGTTACCAGAGGCCTGTGGTTAAATCACTACAGGGGCACAAAATTAGGCCGATATGTCAGCTTCCCCCTCCACCCCCCCCTCGGACAAACACGGATTTAATGAGCGCGAGAGCCGTTTTTGTGTTCTGTGTTTCTTTATGTGTTTGACAGCCTCCATGTTTGGCTCGAGCTCAGCGGAAGTAACGACCAATCAGCGCGTGCGTGATTCGGATACTTTAAATAGCGTTTGATAAGAGATTTAGCGGCTAACGGACTGCTTCCGAAGTGAAATTGAGTTGCACGGGTTGTTGGTTTAATAAGACATGGACACGGTGCGAGAAATGAAAGGTAAACAGAGTTTGTGCTTCACCACGCGGATGATAATTAGGATTAGTGTCTGGTTTTATTAGTCATTGATTGGTAATGAAAAAGCACCAACCGTGGGGCTGGTGTGTCAAACCAGTCGTCCATGTTTCGGACTGCTGTGGGGCTTTAGACCATGTTTACTTGATTTAATAGAAACACATTCACATTTATTAGTAACCATATTGCACATACTTTGGTGGGCTAAGCTGCCCCCTAATTTCTTTATCATGTTATTTACAAGGACCTATGCGTTCTTTTAATCTTTTAAAAGTAGTCTTGGGAACTAGTTTTCTGATTGTCTTTCAGGGTTTTCCTTTGGACACGGGCAGCTTTTTCCTCTCCTTTTAGGTCCAGTCCTTGTACCGTTTTGTTGAACCACTTACTACTAACTTGTGAATCATTTGACCACAAAAATAGGAACCAAGCTCAAGGGACAAACCAGGATTGTTTCTACACATGACAGACAACTTGGCAAAGAACCAGTCTTAATTGTATCTTTGGGCACTTTGTTACTAACAGCCTGTTGCAAAAACACATCATTTGAAAGGCCTAAAATGGTAGTTTTGATAGAACAAGAGCTATTAGCTGAAAACTTGGCATATCTTGACACGGTCTGCGGTGAGTCACTGAAAAGTCTGAGATTGGGCATGTGGAGGGCAAAAGAAGAAGTGGCAGACTTAAAAATAAAAACTACCGACAGTAGTTGAACAGTGTTAGGAGATGGGAGGGAAAATGCTGCAAATCTGTGACAAAAGACCAGAGAGCTGGATCTGGTCTTCAGTCGATCCAGCTACTGTTGCTGTTTGTTGAAGCCTCATCAGTGAGAGGGTGACTGTCAATAAGCCACTTCTAAAGAACACCAAGAACTGCAGTGGCAACAGTGCTTCATCAATATATTGAAGTACACAGATTCACGTGGAGGTCGGGAGAACAGTGATGTATATGGGCTGACTGGCATGCCAAATAAAAAAAGCCCAAACAGATCTTGTGGAGTGAAGACTACAGATTTGAATTCTTTGGTTCGATTTGTCGTCAGTATGTACGGAGGAGGTCAGGAAAGCAGTGCAACCCAGAGTACCTGCACACATTGATAATACAGTGCAGGCTGTGATTGTGGTGTCTTGATTGTGATTCTTCAGCATGACGACGATCCCAAACACACTGCCAGTGGAGTAAAAGCATGCTTGGGTGGAAAACACACTTCAGCGTGGATTGGCCTCCCCAGTGCTCAGACCTCAGCATTAGTGTGACGAGAGGACAGAAAAAAAGGCAGCCAGCATCTAAAAACGAGAGCTTTGAGACGTCCTTAATGATGCCTGGAGGACTAATCCTGAACAAAACTCAAATTAAAAGAAAGTGTGCCTAATAGTTCGGACTGTGTTGAAGAATAAAGGTGTTCATTCCAAATGTTCACTTTCAAGTTCATTAGAATCGTGCGTACTGTTTTTTAATTTGCATATTTGCAAATATAAATAATATAAAGAAATGACGGGTGGCTTGAGACTTTTGCACAATACCGTACGCATATTGTCCATGTTTTTCTAAATTGACCCAAATATCCGACCCCTATCTTGCGTACCCCTCTTGTATTTTGCTCAAAGCCAGCTGAGGCTTATGCTGACCGGATGTTTCAAGCAGCTGGAGCACATGTAGGACCGCTTTCTGTCCTTTACACGTTCTTTGTGTCCTCAGTCTAATCCTCAGCGTCTAAATCAAAACTGGAAAAAAAAACAACAAATCCCTCTAACACAACGCTGACATGTTTAGTAACACATTGT
>VUQR01036960.1:59852-76394 GCA_015108515.1 Hemichromis elongatus
TACTGTATGATTTTTGAAAGACAATCAATAATATATAATGCTGTCCCAGCAGGATTAAGCAGACGCTGGTAAGCCTCATCTGTTTGTGTTTCCATGTAACTCTATCTGTTCACATCCCCTCCTTTGCGTGTCTTGTAGAGCAGGACAATGCGGTCACGTTGCTCAACATTCCCCATGCAATGTTATTAAGGGCAGGGCATGAAATTGCGGCAGTAATCCCAGAGATGCTGTTGGTCCTGCTGAGGAGATGCCACGGTAACTCATTAACAAGACAAGAGAGGTGTTTGACCTTTCTTTTACTGGCCTGCGAAGCTCAGCTGAGCACGCAGGTGGCCACTAGAAACCCAGAACTCCGAGTTGCATGAAAGGCCAGAGCTGTATGACCTGAAAATATCGTGACGTTACTTGAAATAAAGGCAGCGAGGGACGGTATTAGCTACATCACAATCATATCCTCTCGTGCCGGTGACCCCTCTGTTTTCGCTAATCGCCAACCCTGCCGTTCTTCCAGCCAGGCGAGCCGTGTTTTGCTCCTTTTATTAAACATCAAGTTAGCAAATTATGCTCTCTGGGCTCTGAGGTAAGGCAAATTAGTCATAATGTGTCGCACTCCTGTGGTGGCCTTAATTAAAATGTCACAGGCCCGGACATCAGTCATAGCACGAGCAGCTTGATTATGTCCTGCATTATTTGCAGCGGTGTTAACACGATAAATAATACATAATTAAAACTGAAACACACCAGTTAAAGTGAAGTAACGAGCAGGCTGGGTTTTTTTCCTCTCGATTTGTTGCCAGTCCTTCTCTTTGCACGTTGGTCCAAATTAACTGGGCTCCAAGTTAAAACAACTATCCACTTATGCATTTTAATGCAAGAACAAATGTTGTCAGTGAGTGCTGTGCTGGCCCACAGGCAGCGCGGCAGCGACTGTATTCCCAGCCTTATTACACATGCGTAACACTGACTGATGTTCCTAAATTATTGCCAGCAGCTCACAGTTGCTGTCTCTTACTGTATGTGCTGACGGCCCAGCCTTTATCCCTATCCCACATGTCTGCCTGAACCTGTTGCTCCGCAGCAGACTGCTCTTAGCCTTTAGTCTATTTTAGTCCATATCGGCAGACTGAATTATTAATTCCCGATCCATTATGTGCCGATGCGTTAATTATTAATTGTTCAGCGGGCTCCGGCAGATCTAAGGAAAGTGTTAAAAAGAAAAAAAAAATGGGGGTTGGAGTATGGTTTCTGAGCGAAAGGCATTGATTGCTTCCTTTCTCAGCAAATCTGCACAGTTCTTCAGAGCTGACTGTGTGGGAAGCAGAGGGCTCGCCATTCGGAGCATCCAAAGCATGCATGTTGTACGTATGTGCCCCCATCCGTGTGTTCTGCTTGCAATTATGGCTCTTCATGTCAGCACTGCTGTGCTGGATGAGAGCAGAGAGAGCATCATCGCGCAGACATACAGCTGTTAGCACGTACAATGTTCCCAGCTCTGGCTCGCCTATTAGCAGTCAGCACCTCCTCTGTTATGCAACACCTCAAGAGAAGAGTGAGACAAACACTACAAAACTTGATGAAAGATGAAATTGCAGCGTTCACTTGTCCTGAAATCCTGCTGTTGATTCCCCCAACAGTTGAGTGGCTCCATTGGAGCTCGTTTGAGTGGTTACTCTCGTAACACAAAGCACGGCTGTAGCTTATATAACAGCCTGGATTGTCTATTGTATCTCAGAGTGGAGACAGATTATATCATACAGCTGGGGAGAATGTGTAGAGGAATATTTTTTTCCTTTCATTCAAGATTTCCCACAAAAAAAAATCAATTTAATGACATCGTTAGTGTTTTGGGGTCCCCCCCCCCAAACTTAACACTTTGTTTTTCTCGCAGCTCTGCAGTTTTATGAGGCTTCAAAAAGGAAAAGCTACTACAGTGGATCCATCTTTTTTTTTTAACTTTAATAACTTGTGGAGGTTTAACCAGAGGCAAGAAAGCAAATATAACACACCACAGTGTGTATACAGTAGGTCGTCATCAGATCCAGTCCTGCAGCCGTGCAATAAATGCAGGCTTTGTGATGCTTATCATGCAAATTTGTTTGTTGCCACTGTGTCGGAGATGTCTTGACTCCACTCCTTATGTTGGTGCTCGACTGTAATGCAAAATGCACCAAAAATGCAGGGACGCTACTAGCCTCCAATATTACAATTAACTGCTGATTACTGGAAATAACCGGTAAGTAATCCTGAATTCAAAAGTCTCAGCGCCTCATAAAATTCAATGTGGTCAGTGGTGCAATCAAGTGCTTTTTGATTGCACAGCTTTTGCACATAAAAGGCTGTTACTGTGTTCAAAATCTGAATGGATGACATATTAAATCAGTTGGCTGGCGAGCAACAAAAAATAATTATTCCAAAAAAACAAATCAAAGTAGTAGAGCATTTTTCTAACACACTTAAGAATAAATTGCTATTCATTTAAAAAAAAAAAGAAGAAGAAGAAAAAACCGATAGAAATATCGATCGTGGTTGGAGTACCTTTTGTCTTTTTCTGGTATCTGTTTTTTTCCTTAGACGACTACAGCAGGAAATGACAGGAGAGGAGAGCCTTGGAGTGGTAGAGGATGTGCTAAAGGTCACTCGCCGTCCTCGCCGAGGTTTATGCTTTTGGAAAGGGTGAGACCTGAAACCAGGAAAGAGTCTTCCTGTGTTTAATACACCTGGACACATTATTTTGTGTTTGCAGCAGATAAAAATAGTTGGTGAGAAATGCCAGAGGTAATTATCGACACACGTGATGCAGCGCGGAGCAGATAATGGGGCTGGGGGTTTTTGTTGTTGTGCGGTGCACAAACCAGTATGATTTATGTCTCTTCAGTAATCGCCTCCATCCTGAAGCAGTGAAGATTTTTCTCTGCTGATGGAGTTGTCTTTTTCAGGGTCACAGTGCCCCAATCCATGTGACTAGTGATCCCTGAAGAGCATGAAAGTCGTGACATTTTCTGCTGCCATCAACCAATCACTTAGAGGATGAAGTGTCATGGAAAGTTCTACAGACTCAGCCAAAGCTTTTTTAGCAACTTTTGGTGGCCAAGCAGTGTAGAAACACATCTTTCACTGGTGTTTCTCTTTATGCTGGCTCTTATCAGCATCCAACAAGCTGTCTAGATTGGCAGCAGGTATTAAAGTGGTGATATTTTGGTAGCTGTGACCTCCTCTTCCTCGTGAGGCACGACGCCACGGGTTAGAGTGGGCGGTAGCTACAGGTGTATCCAATTTCCCCCTCTTTCTCACCTGTCGCACCTCAGCTTTAGTTTGATTGACAGCTGAGTTTAGCTGAGGCTGCAGCCTGGATCCTGACCAATGCTCTCCTTTGGAAAAGCAATGCCACGCTCATATCGTGTTGGTGTTATCCTAAATGTGAGCACCCAGAAGCCACAAACATGTTTGTGTCAAGTAGCACACGTCGACTATGAAACAACACATGCAACAGAGAAAAGTCAAAAAGGCTCAAATACCTGGCTGAAAATTTCTTCCTTGTTGGGATAATGTAAAAATAGTTTTGGTCAGATTTTTTGGGCCTTCATGGAAATTTCTGTGGAACTTTCACACATTGTGATAGTTTTAGGGTCCCACTGATAATGAATCAGACCTCAGGGTAAGATAAACAGAAATAGTTTCCAGTGTGAAGATTTTGTAAATTTTCTTGGTTTGAAAATTTGGAAATCGCATATTTTGAACTTGTGCACTTTAAGCCGTTTGTTGTTTTTCCCATGGGCTCATTGAATTTACAGCCTGAAAGATTACTTTTTTTTTTTTTAAATAATTAATTTTGATGGCCAGCAGAGGACGATATCCGTGTTTGCAAAAAACCAGCAACCACACGACTTCAGTAAGCGACTTGTGATTGACAGCGCACAGATGCTAATGAGCGGTCGAAGGAGTGGCGTGGTTATGCTTCGGTCCGGCACAGCTTTATATCACAGCTTTATGTTGTAGCTGTTTACTGCCACCAGGGGGCAGTATCACAAACAAACAATCTGTGCGTACTTTAGTTTGTGCTGCTACTCGTCCTTCAGGCAGAGGTCGAAGTGTCCCCTGCAGCCGCTTTCTGTTGTTTTAATAATGTTTTTCCAGCCAATTAGCATTCAGCCTATGAACGGTGCATTTGTTATGTTGGGTTTTCTTTTTGTTTGCTGTGCTGCACACAAGCGCGCCTTCTTCGGTCGCATCCCCATAGTCCTTCACGTCCTCGGGCCAAATTTGTATGCTGCGAGTCCCACGTCTGATCCATCTCTCTGTTGGCACGTCTGATTTCAAAATACAAAAATAGGCAACCCCAAAAATGGGAGACGCCATGCTGACTACGATCTTATACTGTCTGCGATGACGCTGCGTCTGTAAGATCAGAGTCTGGTTAAAAGTCCAGCGAATGAAAGAAAAGACCCCTGATCACATGTTTGGTGTTGACACGCATTCATTCTGCCTGATGGTTTCTTTTAGAGTGATTACAGTGAGTGATACAATCAACTCCAACTATAGCGGGGAAAAAAAGGTGTATTTTAAATTGTGGCATTTAATTGGTTACTTGGAGCATGAAGGCTGTAGCCACTACATCAAGATCTTGTTGCTGTCTTTACAGCTCTTGTTGTCTATATGAGTGTAAAAGGTCACAGTGGCCACATTACAGAAAGACTAAATGAAAGTGACAGCCAGTAGCAGCTGTCATCCCACTTATTCCCCTTTTCCCGTATGTACTGAAGGAGACGTGTCCCCACTGCAGACAGCGCTTTCACCTGCCCTCAAACAGAGGAAATTAAATCTAGATAATAAAGGTGGCTATCCAGCTTCATGTTATCCGGCTTTAATAATCCTCTGAGGAATAGGGGAGGGCCGGGAAGGTCATTTTTTTTCTTCTTCTTTTTTTTTTTTTTGAAAGCCATCACAGCTTCTGTTCACCGTGATCCTTCAGCCAGGCTGCTACGCAGACTTGACAGGCCTGTCTATACCTGCAGGCGGGAGAGAGAGAGCGCGAGTCCCTGGGTTCATTACCCAGGCTCCCTTATTGTCTCGAGACATCCATCCGACACTCTGTGGGGTCTGGTTTCATTTCCCATGAGTCATCTTTGCTTTGAGTGAGTGCATGCAGCTCATTCTGAGTATATGAGTTTGTGACTTGTCTAACTGCTGCAATTATAAGTGCAGCTTTTGGCTGCTGCAATCTGTCTTTGTTTTCATTTCATGTTCAGCTGCTCAGTAAGTCAGGCCTATCAGAGGTGTGTGTGTGTGTGTGAGAACAGATGTTTGTTCTGATGTCTGTGTGCACTGATGACTGTGGCTTGTATACTTTGCCACAATACTCAGCAGGATTTTCCGCTGTCATGTCTTGTTTTGCCTTAAATCCGTTAAAACGTTTCCCCTAAACACGACGGAGACGCCGTGTCGGGGTTGGCGCGCTGTCCCAGGACGCCGCCGTGCTTCACGGGCCATTTAGATTTGGCACTAAGCGCTTTCGTGCTGCAGAGTCACAGAAGAAAAATAGGATTTGTATTGAAAAGCTTTTCATCGCTTGTCCCCTGAGCGCATGTTTTCACGAAACCTTTAGCTTTCAGCGGGGACTAAGAGCCGGAGAGAGGATCTCCATCCTCGAGATAAGAGTGTCAGGAGTCTGTTTTGTCACTCTTAAGCCTTGAGTGAAACCAGAGGCAGACAATGCTGAGAGCCAGCCATTTGAATTGTTTGTATATATGGGTATGACAGGCAAGACCTCCACCCTTTCCCACCTCTTCCCTTCCTCCCCTTCCTCTTTTCGCCAGCTCGTTGGCGGGCCTCGGAGACTCGACAGCTACGACGGCTCAGATCTGCAGCAAAAAGTGTAATTTAATGAAGGCTTTGAAATCACCCTTGAGCCTGAAAACGGCGTCTGCCCATTATCCTTTTGCACTTTTTGAAACTCTCATCCATCCAGCAGCGAAGGCGGAGAGAGGATGGAGGCCAATGCAGACTTCCTTAAGTGTTCTGATAAGTGCATCTCCTTCTGTCCTCTGTCATTAACACATGTCAACAGGACAAAGTGACGTTTTTGTCTCCCACTTGTCACTTGCATAGAAATAAAGATTTCAAGTTCTTTTTTTTTTTTCGCGCTCTCTCACTCTGATCATTAGTGTCTTTCTCATCCTTATCCATTTCACACACGTTGCATCAGAGCAGGATTTTCGGTAACAAGCATAGCATGGCAAGTTTAGAGTTACAACCGCGGTGAAGCGGTCGATGGGGATCTGCCAGAGATCCTTGATCAGTGCGCTGAGAGGCCCGATTAAATGTCCAGCACCTGCAACAAGATGGTGTGAGAACCCGATTCGGCGTGAGACGGTATATAAATGACCCCTCGTTCTATCCTCTACACCTATTTCGCTCATGTTTCAGGATTGATGTACGCCACACCTCCACCCCTCTTCTTCTCTCCATCGTCTCTGCCTCTGCTCGCCCTCTCCTCCTGTGTCTCCTCTCTGGGAAGCATCCTGCTGACACTCTCTCCAAGGAGTCTTATTGATATTCTTCGAGAGGCATTGCAGAGAGAGAGGGGAAGGGAGGAATGAAAGTCACACACTGTAGCAGGCAGCAGATGCGCTACCTTCTAGTACCAACGACGGCAAACGTCACAAGTCACCCAGCAGGGATGTGTCACCGCTCTGCGTCTGCTGCACTAATTGCACCTCTCACGCTTTGTGTGCATGTTATCCGGATTATTATGGATGGGCAATTTGCCATTCGTGTATTTGTTTACAGTTAATCCTCTTTAATGTGGAGACGTATAGCGTGAAGAATAATCACTTATCATGATGCGAGTAGGACATTTGTTTTCGGTGCAGCAGCCGCGCGTTAGGCAGCGTGCAGCTCCTCAGAGGATTTATAGAGGGTGTGACTATTGAATCCACTCTATTTTCCTGGAGGTAGAACATGTTTGCCTCATTTTTGTTTTCCCTCTGTCTCAGCCAAATGTGAGGATAAGTCTTTTTTTTTGTTCTGTACGATCAGTTTACACAATCAGACGAAAATAAGTTTATTAGCCGATTAGTCAGCCAACAAAAAATGGGCCTGGATTTATTTTACTCAGCCATTCTCTTCTTTTGGCTGACAACAAACCAATCGGTGCCTCCTACACGAGTCTTTACAGTCGGCTCACTTTCAGGATGTTTACTGAAGCCATGCAGAATCTTTTACCTTCATGCTTTACAGGCCGTTGACGAGCACAGCAGTGGGTCAAAGGTTATGACGCATTTTTAATCGGCTCATTCTGAGGTGGTTGGATTCAAACTCAGTTTTGCTGTTTTTGTATGTTTTACATGCCAGAATAGTCAAAACGTTTGACAGTCTAAGGAGCTGTAAAGAAAAGGCGTCTAGACTTGCTTCAAGCAACCTAAAGAAGTCTAGACGCCTTTTCTACGCCTTAGACTACGATGACTGAGAACCTTCACAGACAAAACGTTTGACACTTGATCTTTATCTCTATAAAACTATAGCGGACAGTCTTCACAATTTCCAAGATATTATTTTATTCCAATAAGATTTTTTTAGCTTCAGGGCAGTTTATCATGTGACAAAGTGAGGCGGTTTTGTCTTATTTTAAAAATAGCCTCAAAGGGCTGAAAGTATTAAACTTTAAGCTGAAAAAAGTTATTATATTTAAAAAGGAAAAAAAAGTGGAGTGCCAACGTTTGGTACTTTGTAGTTTTGGATAGAGGACACTGTTCAGAAGCTAAATGTGTTGAGGTTTAATGAGGTTTTCAGTATCGATCCCTACAAGCGGAGCTTCATTCTTACGTCTTCGTTGAATCTTTGCTTTGCCTCAAGTTGATCCCAAGCAAATGGCAAACAATGAAACGATTCAGGCGCTCCGTCCTCTCCTGGCCATCCAAAAAAAGGCTGCAGGAGAAGCAGCTGAAAATGTTCAGGAGGAAACGAGTCGGTCGCTCGGAGCAGGGCGTAGTTATGTCATGAGGGTTTGTGGTCGGGTTGTGACATACCTACAGCGTAGATGACGGTGTAGTATAAATCCTCCTCGGTCTCTTTATGTGGGTGATTTAAGTTAAATTGAACATAAAGTCTGTGATTAACGTGTCAGGCCACCCGCCGCCTGAACAGCTTCATTTACACCTTGGCAGCGACCCTCAAAGATCTTTTCCTTTCTAAAACATTTTCCCTCGTTTGGTGTTTTGACGACGGGGTGCCGACCGCCGTCTAACACGTCGCTCCAAAATCTTCGAAAGGTGTTCAATTTTGTTGACATCCAGCGACTGCAAAGGCCAAGCATATGATGAGCATCATTTTCATACTCGTCAAGCCATTCCCCGACTGCCCTCGTGCTGTACCGTGACTCATCAGGAGGGACGTGTTTTATCCCAGGATAAAGGTGATCGCTCAGGACAATTTCATATCGGTTTTCAGTCCCCGTGTAGGTGACGGTTCAGAGTAATGGTTTAGTTTGTCACCTGTCTGTATATCGGCATATTTATTTATGTAAAACTGAGACGCGTGTGCCAGTTTGTGTTGTGGTCTGTTTACAGAGCTCTGTTTACAGACTTTGCAGAATAATTTTACATAATTATTATTAATAAAATAAATTGCAGCTGAACTGCAGCAAAGGAAACTCTGTGCATGTTTTCTTGGCGCATACTCTGCAGTAAACACTAGAAGTTAGGGCTGCCACAAATGATTATTCTGATAGTCGACTAGTCTCCGATTATTTTTGCGATTAGTCGACAGATCGTGCATCGATTGGAAATGAAACGTTTAGCTTGTTGCACCAGCATGCATCTGCTCTTATATAACTATCAGTAGCTTCAGCTTGAAGTGTTTTAGGTATGTGCTAGCGTCTTCAAATTTGGACAGCCTTCATCGCGTCGCTCTGACCTACAAATGCGGCTTCCAAAGGATGCGGCCCTGAATTTTTTGGCGTTTAACAGCAGCTGGCATTCTTGTAGATGCATTGCTGCAATCTTCTGTTTTAGTCCGTTATCACACTCTTAAATCGTACTACTTAATCGACAGTTTGCTTTATGTATGAATTCTGGTTGCGCTTACTGACCTCCAACCGATTTTATGTGCTACACAGCCTCAAAAATCTGTCTAAAATGTTTTAGTACGACTTTGCTAAGCTACGAAGCCGCACCGCTTGATGGATTGTTGGAGCATTACGGCTACCATAGTCAGGAGCCTCGCAGAATATTCTGGGTCCTAAACTCCGTCATTTTCAGGTCCCAAAGTCAGACGAACACTGCAGCATCACTGAGAGTTAAAAACTGTCTAAATTATTTCATTTTTATTAAAATGATCAGCATTGCCGCTTTACCAGGTGTAACAATTATCCAGGCATCCAAGAAAACAGAATTTATTAAATTTAACAGAGTTAGAAGTTAGTAGGAAGTTAGCTCGCTAGTTTCCACCTAAACATGATATAGCATGTTCTGACTGAGAGATTTCTGAAAACATCCAAACGTACAGCTCTGCTATCACTTCCAACATAAATGAAGACAGAAAACTAAACAGCAGTGACGTTTGTAGGGTTACTGAAGTTGGACTAGCTGCTATAGAATGATGTGCTACGTGTTCGCTAGCGACTCAGCTATGTTAGCATAACATAAACAGTGAAGCTGGAGGATGAACGCTAACTTTTTTCCACTGGATAAAAGTTAATGTGAGGGTTCCTGATGGTTAGGGACAAATGCAAGAAGAATAAGTTGAGTAAAGTTTGACTTATCTGACTGTTTTGTTTCGTTTAATGCGTCTTATGGTCTGAAAAATGTACTGCAAATTTCATAGAAATTCATCAAACAACCGGTGAGAGATTTCAGTCCAAAGGTGCACACACATCACAATGCCACTCTGACCACAGTGCCTGCAAGAAATCTGAGCGTGCAAAGATTGACACGTTTTTAATTGCATGCTGTGACCACTTCCTGCCCAGCCAACGGGCGGGGTGGTGGCAAAGTTGAGAACACAATGACACTGTGTCTCTGCTACACAGCATACTGTACACTGGGAAAACTCTTTGTTGGCAGCGGGTTTCTGTTCAAATACACATCAGGTGTACATTTAAACAGTCGCGTAGCTCTTTGTGTGTTGGCACTGTATGTAAATATGATCTTTGTTATATAAATGTTTACTTTGACATAAATTCCTGCCATTAGCCCACCTCTTCCTTGTGGATTACGTTAATGTGTTTCATGATGTGGCGTCCACCCAACCCCCCCATCACCGGGCCCAGTGAGACGGCGAGCAGGGGAGAGTAGAGAAACTGCAGCAGACTCTGACACTGTGCTGAAATTAAATTAGTGTACATAAAACAGGTCGGTAACTTGAATAAAATGCTTCTTTGGGTTTTTGAGGCACTGAGTGCACACTCTACACCGCGCTCTTGCCATCTCACCATCACTTATACTCGCTTTATAAACACAATGAGGGCCAACGGTTTCAAAGAGAGAGGCTCAAATGCACTCGGCATGCAGGGATGATGAGACCGGCTACTAAAATATAGAGAGAAGAGAAGCTCGGATTGCAGCGATTTTGTCCGTTTACTGTTTTAGTAAAGCAAAACACAGTATTCAATTTCAATTAGGGCTTTTCTTTAGATTTCTAAGAGTGCAAACCTCTAAAAATGTTGACCATGTCTGAGCGCAGTGAAACTCCTAATGCACATGCCCCTTCCTTCACCCTAATTCTTTCCCCTGCTCTGATATTATAAGGCGGGCGTGGAAAATAACTGTGGAGCCTGTTTACACTTGTGCACTCTGAGGTTATCCTTGGAGATCTGTTGGAGAGGGAGTGCTCAGGAAAATTGATTTGTTGCTTTATTTTTTAAAGGAGACTGTACAAACCTAAAGAAGTGACCCGCAGAAGGCATTGAAATGCAGCCGCTGAAACGATATGGCGTGCAGCGCTCTCCCTCCCTCTCCTCAGCGCGGCTCTGAAAGCCAGGAGACCCGATGACCCCCCCTCGCTACTTATTCGCCTCTATCATGGGCGCAGCCTTTCACTGAGTCACCCCACTTGGCACACAAACACGCACTCAGGAACGACATGCATAAATAAATCCACACATGTGCAGTGAATGAGTGGGCTCCGTCTGCCTCCTGCTCGCTTTAACACACGCTCGCCTCGTTTCGTCCATGCATTCAGCTGACGAGACGCTGGGATTACTTTGCCTGCTTTGCGTGGTCGGGATGTAACCGACTTTACTCCTACACGCGTAATGACACATTCTTCTCTAACTACCTTGTAGGCAGCGAGCCAGAGGGGTGCTGGGACTAATTTGACAGCTGCCACGGCTCATTATCTGATAAAGCGGACAGTTCTCGGCCCTGCAGTTTAAACAGAATTAGCGTAGATGCTATATGCAATATCTTCACACACTGCGGGCTGGCAGCGTGGTATTCTTAGCTCATTTAGTTTTTGATAAGAGGTCAAAGAGGATATCTAACAAATGGCTCTTCTTCTTTATTTCTCTATTTGTGTCAATTTGAGGAAACTTTAAAGATGTTTTCACTGTGATGGGGTTTATCGGAAAGGCCGCGGCTATCCGCTGTCGAGTGTATCCGCTTCATAGGATGTTCTCTGTCTCTTCTCGACCCAGACTCGACCATGGACTCCTTCAGCACCAAGAGTCTAGCCCTGCAGGCGCAGAAGAAGCTGATGAGCAAGATGGCCACCAAGAGCGTGGCCAACCTGTTCATCGACGACACCAGCAGCGAAGTGCTGGACGAGCTGTACCGCGTCACCAAGGAGTACACCCGCAACCGCAAAGAGTCCCAGAAGATCATCAAGAACCTGATCAAGATGGTGGTGAAGCTGGGAGTGCTCTACAGAAACAACCAGTTCAACAGTGAGGAGCTGATCCTGGTGGAGAACTTCAGGTGACGATGGTCATTTGTCGCTCTCGTGTCTACACGTGGAGCTGAGTGAGGAAGTTTAGATTGAGGTCAACTTTGCTGCTTCTCCTTCAAAGCCATGTTATAGCCTCCTGGTATGTGAGTATGTTAGGGTCCATGTTGGTTGAGGCTGGTGGATGCACCAATGACAGATGAGCACCAGCTATGTTTCTTTAAAAGAAACAAATGGGCCTTATGTGGAGATTATAGTCTGTTGTGGACACAGACAGTATTTGAAGGTGGGACAGTTGTCAGTATGTCAGAGACGACCAGTAGTGTATCAGTCTTTCCTGCTGCTGGTTATTTAACAGCCATGGCTACATTTTAACTTCTGATTTCTTTTTCTTTCCTTACTGCAGATTCCTCATTGCTGCCGAGGTTTCAATTATGGCAGTAAGCGGTCGGTTCCTCGACTGCAGTGTTATATTGTTGGTCTGGAGGTTGGAAGCCTTGTGAGACATTAAAGATGTAATTCTGGGAGAAGTGCAGTTAAAGGATGTTTCTGTGTGCTGACGGAAGCAAATTAAGGGAATGGACATTTACATCAGTTTATATGTATTTCCAGTAAAACTGAGCTCGGAGGGACGCGAAGCTGACACAAGCGCTCAGTGCGGAGAAGGGTTATTATATTAGCACGGAGATGTGAGCTTTGCACAGGACAATACTATAACTAATATGGGGGATGTGAAAGTTTTCTGCTGAAATTCATGCGGCAGCACTTTCTATTTTTACTTCTGCTGCTGTGGTCAGAATTAGAAACTGACAGCGTCTCCTCTCTCTTGTCTCCTCGCAGGAAGAAGGTCCACACTCTGGCCATGACGGCGGTCAGTTTCCACCAGATCGAGTTCACCTTTGACCGCCGCGTCATGAGCGCCATCTTGAATGATTGCCGCGACCTGCTGCATCAGGCCATCAAGCGCCACCTGACAGCCAAGAGCCACTCGCGAGTCAACCACGTCTTCAATCACTTCGCCGACTGCGACTTCCTGGCCACTCTGTACGGGCCCTCGGAGGTTTATCGTGGCCATCTGCAGAGGATCTGTAACGGGATCAATAAGATGCTCGATGACGGCAACCTCTGACCTTTGCCTCGGCGTTAGGCTCGTTTACCTCGACCCCTCCCCCACGAAGGATTTCTTTTTTTTAAGATGACGATCGTGAACATTTTTGTTTATGTTTGCGTTTACTGTAAAACCGAAAGTCGCTTGGTAACTTTGTCCAAAGTATATTTCTTTTTTCCAGCCTTCATTTTAATGAATGTAGAACGTCATGCTCTTATCTCTGTAGCCTTGACAGCTGTGCCTTAAATAGCCTATATTATCTTTGTTCCAAGGGCTCGCGCTCTCTCTCTCCCGCTTCAAATAGGCAGAAACCGGGCACAGGCCTCCAGCTGTATCTGCTAAACGGACAAAAGTGTGTCTGGGAGCTCCACGAGAGGAAGAAGAAAGTGAATTTCCCAGGACAAAAAGTTTTGCTGTCTGTTTGTTTTCAGTCGCCTGACCTTGAGAGGTCAAAAGTCATATATGACATGCTATTTTATATCCTTACATAGTTTTTCTCAATTTTATACCTTTACCTTCCAGGATAAAGTGCCTTGAGGCAGCTGATGTTGTGATATGCTGCTATATAAATAGACCGACTGATCTCAGATCTGTCTGTAAAGTCCTCCGACTGGATGAGTGATTAAAAACCTCACAAAAGAAAAACACAGAGCCCAAAAAACCTTCAGTAAAAATATGATTTCATTCACATTATATACAAAATACAATTTATGTACTAAAATGTACACACTCAGTTCGTTAAGCCCGGTCAGTGTTTACATTCAGCGAAAACAAAATTCACACCGATTACCATCCAGAAAATTGGAGAGAGGAAAAAAAAAAAAAGGGGTAAAGTACTCGCTCACAGAAATGTAAACATATACGATGATCCATATTTACAAACGAACAAACTACGGCGAGGACCAGAGGACGAGGCTTCGTCAACCGCGTCCCGCGCTCGCCTCAGAACTGGCTTTGTCAGTGTTAATTGGTGTCAGCAAACACAGCAGTGATTTAAAGGGGGAACGATAGCTTATTTAACATCAAGTAAATGAGGGGAAGCAGGTTTAATGCGTACACAACGCAGCAAGTGTCAGTGGTCATCTCGAAACTGGGTGATTTCCTGAAGGAGATGAAAGATTTTGGCCCACCGTGTGCTCTGAGCTGCTGTCTTTGGGCTGCAGTGAAAGAGGAAACCACTTATTTCAAACGATCGAACGTCTACAGAAGCAACGGAAGAGCATTTAACGTCGTGGTCACAAGTAAAACTTCGGTATGTCAGCGTGATCGAGTAACATCTCCTTTAGAAAAATACACACGATCCTTAAAAAGTAGCGATAATTTTATAGCTAGCGACCAAAGTGTTTGTTTTTTTTAAGACTTCTACGGCTGTGCATAAGACAAACATTCAAAATAAATTATCAACAATACAAGTGTGATTCAGTTTAGTTTGTGCGTGTGTTGCTTCGTCTGGAGTGACGTCCCCTCCTCGAGGTGAAGCCCGGCGACGACGTTTTTCCAGACGCAGCAGTTCGACGGAGGGAAACCCCGCCGAGCTCGACGGAGCGCGCCAACAGCATCCAACAGCGAGGAAAATATGTTTAATTTTAGCAGGGTGAGATGTGTTGACCGTGACACTGGAGACACAGCACCAGTCCTCTTAATAAGTCTTAGTTTTATTCAGATGAATTTAGTCGAGTCTCTTTTGCTGATGAGCACTTCGAGCAGCCGCAGTTTGGCTTTGACGTGCTTGTATTCGTTGTACTCCACAGCCAGTGGGGAGCGGTCCTCCTTCTGCACGTTCCTGTGGGAGGAACGAGGCGGCAAATGTTAGGACGCTACCTTCGTGTTGAGGTTTCTCATTATGCAGCTTCAAATATTTGACAAACTTTTTTTTTCTTACCTTCCATTTTGTCTAAAAAACTGTTCCTCAAACTCTTTCAAGTTCTTGCGAATCCTCTTCTTCTCCTCTCTCGTCTCTTGGAGCTGCTCTACGAGTTCCTGCCTGTGGGACGAGGAGAAAAAAAGAAATCATTTAAATGTCTCACATTACAATATGGACGGGCTTCCAGCATTTAAAAAAAACTAAAAAGAACTTTAGTCTCAATGCTGGTGGTTCGGTTTTTGCTTTCTTGTGTTGCACAGGTGACACAGGTGGGAGGCAACCTGTCTCCAAACAAATGCAGTCTGACTTGGACTGACTGCAACTGCTTTGCAACACATTGGCGAAGGTTTGTAAACACTTTCAATTTGATTCGGCGTGCGCTCATGAGTGTAACGTTTCTTTGCAACAGAGGACTAGTTTGTTGCCAGCTGATTGTATCCTGGTTAGATTCCTATATAAAAGACAAGGTTACTAAGCAACTCTGTCAATTTGCTTTGATCTGTTTCAGATCTATGATGTTCTGGTTGGACTCTGAATGTGAGTAGTTAATGTGAATTTTCTGTGTATATAGACAGCAGTATATCTGCGATTTTTGCTGATTTATCAACGTTAATCATCTCAAACAGACTCAAATCAGGCACCAACGGACATCAGACCGAGCGTTTTGTGAGTACTTACATAGTAGCCGAGTGCAGGTTGGACAGCCTTGTGTCCATCGTGTTCTTGGACGGGGAAAGTTCGTCCACGGGTGAAATGAAACCATCCACCTCCTCGTCGGCGTGCTCTAGGAAGCTGAACACTCCGATGTCGGGTCGGACAGTCACGGTGAACTGGGTCTTGGAGTCTCCGTCGTCCTCCGAGCCGTCCTCTTCCTCCTACAAAGAGAGCGAGGGAGGCTTTAGACTCGGCGGCCAGCGGGCTGCAGGGGTTGGAAGGGGGTGGGGGGAGGGGCTCATCGTGCAGTGAGCGCTGCTGCAGCGGGCGGCCTCCTGGGCTCAAATACTGCAGGGCGTGAGGATCGTGCAGTGTTAGTGGACGGAGGTTAGAAATCACCGCGATGGTCGTCATTCGTGAATCACATCTGGAGTCATTAGTTTTTATGAATGGAGTTAATCAGGCCACCTTTGTACAACTAAAACCGTTTAATTAATATAGAAAATAAAAAAAAGGTATCCAGCAGAGTGCCTGCAAACAGTGCTGGAAAAATAATAATAGCAATGATATATTTTTAATATACTGTGTGCACATATTCACTGTTTAGGAAAAGTAAACCTGTATTCCAGCTTTGATTTAGGCACTTAAATTACAACAAGCTCCAACCTATTTAAGATCCACTTACATCATTATATCAATCACAGAGTGATTCATAGATCAGCAACTACTGATTCAACACTTCTACAGTTCCCCGTTTCCGCAGCAGGAAACGGGCAACTGCCCAATCAACAGGCAGCAATCAGGCTCATTAGAGGGCAAATGGTAGTAAATATAAAGGGGGAGGAGGGATGGGAGTTTAGCGGGTGAGGAAGAGGGAGCCGGTTCACTGATTATTGGAAGCAGCAGCAGTGGCTCTTCACCTTGATATCATCGAAGAAGAGTGCGGTTTCACCCTCGATAATGGGCTGTAGGAGGGGACCTCTGCGCTTGCTGGAGGGAGAGCCCTGTGGTGACGGTCGAGAAGGAGGAGTTAACCACG
>VUQR01036960.1:86141-101566 GCA_015108515.1 Hemichromis elongatus
TGACAATATGCCAAATGGAGCACAAGAGTAGGCTGCTGAGACTCCTTTGAGACATCCTAGAAACCATTACTCACTATCCAGGTCAACTTTGCGCTCACTGTTCACCAAGGAGGCTCGCCGTCTGTAACCGCACCACCCAATGATCAGCAGCTATAAGAGACTTTTATTGCTAAAGTATTTGTTTATGTTGGAGGATACAAATTCGAACGCCAAAGCTATTACAGTAAGACTTTAAGATTGTGCTGATAGAGGTGTTAGAATCACATAATCTGAGACAGATGGTCTAATCCCAATCTCACACCATGTGCTACATACTTCATAATAAAAGCAGGCTACACAGTCCTCCAGTTGGAGTGTGAAAATACACATTTGTCACTTGCCTGCAACAATATGCTGATAACCGACTGAAGTGTTGTTGTCATGTGACTGTCCACACACACACACACATGTTGGGTTTTCATAACTTGTGGGGACATCTCATTGACATAAAGCTTCCCTAGCCCCTTACCCTAACCCTAACCATCAAAAATGAATGCCTAACCCTGATCCTTACCCTTAACCCAATTGTAACCCTGACACTAAAACCACATTTTGAGTCTCAAAAATGCCTTCAAACTCGTGGAGACCGGGATTTTGGTCCCCACAAGGGCTGTCGGTCCCCACGAGAGTAGTAAACTTCCAATTTGTGGTCCCCACAAAGATAGTGATATCCATCCACACACACACAGTTAATGCAGTGGTTCTCAGATATTTTGGCATGTCTCACATTGTAAGGAAAAAATTTCAGGCCCCCACACCTGACAGATTGCATTTCATCTGACTGTCGGCGTCCTGCCCGCATCCCACCAGTGGAACTGTTTATTCCGCTGATTTATTGCTATAGAAACACCCTCTGCCATCATGCACTCCTCTCTGTTTGTTTCCTCTGCATCTCCAAGTGATGTCGAGAGAAACTCACTGACAACTAAAAGGCTGAATCCTCTCAGTATGTACAGGCTAACATGTACAACGCGTTTGCCAGTCCATTACTGAAATGAAATTGTCACAGTCATTTTATGAGCGCGGCCGGCTCCATCTGTGCACGTGAGCTGGTGAAAAACACCGACTTTTACTGGCACAAGATGTTTTGACGAAGAACTGTCAGTTAACAGGGACTCGAGCTACATCGAGACGTACACGAACTCACGTGGACAAACAAAACACCAGCACACTAAGCTTAACAGCGGAGTGGTTAGGAATTTAAAAAATGATCGACCTGCAGTTGTGAAACAGAGGAAGTGAAATTCTTTCACTATAGAAGCTAACAACTGCCTCGGTTAGTGGAATAATCTACTGATTATACTGAGAGTTATAAAGTTATATCACTGGAATAAAAACAAATTGTTGGATTCTAGAAGATAGAGACTGGCTCCTTAATATTTCTCCCAGGTAACCACGACACGCTGAGTTATACTGCACAACTTTTAGACCCGTTTGAGGTCGGCATGTAGACGGGATCAACCCTGTTTAGGTGGTGATCAAGTGCCAACCTGGGCATTAACCACCGGCTGAGAGGATGCCGCAGCAGCCTCCAGAGTTCAGCGCCGTGCCAGCTCCAGATGGCCGCTCTGTGGCACAGTGCGTTGGTGAGGGCAGAGCCGCGGCCTGAGCTGCGACTAAGATCCATCTGTGCTGCTCAGAAAGAGAGCCACCATATTGGTTCAGCACTCCTGACGACATGAGACATGCTAATCATGTCATGAGTGCGCTGGTCCAGATTAGAAACGGAGACGAGCAGATGGAGAAGGTGGCTTGTTTCCTCGTATTCACACCGCCGCCCCACTAAACTTAAAATCTAAAGTCTGTGCTCAGTGTTTTAAAGAGCAGAAAGAAAAAGGATTTGTTTGGTTGAAAATCCCCTTTTACGAAAAGGCTAAAAGTCTCCTTTTGTTTAAAGTGACATTTTCTGTAGAACGGTTTCAGGAGTTTCAGTTCAGCAAATGCTGACAAGTGCTGCAACAAAAAAAAAACACTAATGAGTAATCACACTGGTCAAAACAAAAGCCAGTGGTTGCTTTTTGAGTGATTTTTAAATTTCAGTCACAGGCCGCAGTCGTGTTGTTGTGTATCGCTCGGTATTAGCCTATTGATGGGCTGGGAACCTGTTTAAGGGGTACCCTGCTGCCTCGTGACCCTAAGCTGGATAAGCAATTAAGAAAAATAATGAATGGATGATGCTTTGCTAAGCCCCTCCTTAGAACGCCCACAGCTTACAAAACAAGAGGAAATGTTGTAACACTGTGCCTATGGACACAACAGACAACAGCAGATATACTCAGAAAATAGAGGAAGCTGTCTTATTTTCTTTTTCTTTCTTTTTTTAAGCCAAAAATACAAATCTAGTCATGTTTGATATTTATTAAACAAAGCTGAATCGTCTGATTCAGGTCAAATCAAAGTGTGTGGTGACCTTCCAAAGAGAAAACATGTTTCATTAACCTCATTTTTATCTTTTTTTTTTTAATGAATTTTAACTTAAATCTTTTCACCTATTCCTTAATCCCAAAGTACCTCCACAGTAGACGGCCCAGTCAGCCGCCATATTAAAACCACCTGCCTGATATTATGTAGCAGACTCCCCACTTAAGTTGCCAGCTCAACTCGGGACTTTTGGGGTCGACTGGTGCTGATCTTTCAGGTCATGTGGGTTGAGTTTAGAGATCAGGTCAATGCCTTGGGCTTTGTGTTTGAGGGATTTTCCTGTTGGGGGAGGTTGCCGTTAACATGAGGAGCGCGCATGGTCTGCAGGATAGTTTGGGGGGTGGTATGTGTGAAAGCAGCATGTACATCTATGCTAGGCCTTAAGGCTTCCCAGCAGAACAACGACTCATCAATGTTGTTCCCCTGGTTTTAATCCAGAGGCAGATCGGTGCACACATATCGCTCCTCTTGTACAAAACCTTTCCCTGACTTTTAATCGTTTGGTAACTTTCCAGTGTTTTGTTTGACCTTCTCTGTTTTTTGGACTCTGCCTTTAGTTTGCTCACTTTTTTTTTTTTTTGTTGCCAGCCTGCTTACTTTTCTCCCTTGTATAACAACAACCTGCTCAACAACATTGCTTTCAGTTAAGGTGATATGTGTGTGCCCGAGCACCTGCGTCCTGGTTTTCTCAACCGCAGCGTTAAGAAGGAAAGAAGTTGAACAGCATTAAAATTTACATAGGCATCTTTGCTGCCTGCTCTTATCAGATAAGGTAGTATGATGTAAATGCTACAGCAATCCTGACATCTTATACAGCCACAAGAAAGGCATGAGCTTACCAACACAAAACAAGCATTCAGGTAAAAGGTGCCTCGGCTTCTGTTAGCGAGTTTGAAGAGGTCACCTTTTATGAAACGTCTCCGTGTAGTTATCATCAGATATTTATTCATCAGCTAACTCCTTGACCTGTTAAAACACACACACACTCAAACTGTAACTGGCTAAGCGGCGTAATTTTACGACTATTGATTTATTTATTATTTCTGTGTTTAATGGGTTTTGCTCTGATTAGCTCATCTTGTTTTTCCTTATTATTTCATTAGAATGCTTCTATCATGCTCGACAAACCTAAATATGTGAAATGTGATACCTGACGTGGGCATATTGTGCCCTGTTTGTGTCAGCGGAGCGTGGAAAGCTATTTTTGATACTGGTCACCTACACTTGTCGGTAAAGACGCACAAAGATTAGCAGCTGATACATTAGCAGTGCAGTGTGTACCAGTTGATCATCTTAGCTTAGCATGCTATCACATTTAGCACTTAACCACAAAATCTAGCCAAGACCTTGACCTAAAGAGCTCACAGTCACAGAGACAGCTGTTCCCACCAACAGAGACAGATCCTTACAGACACCTAACCTCTTCTGTGAGCCACTCAGCACAACACCCAGCATCCAATCACAATAGTGCCAGTTATCATGCATTCACCATATGTGTGTCAAGGGACTCTGTGTCATGTGTACAGTTATGTAGGGAGGAGCCATGGAGGCTCAAAAAATAAAAACAGTCTGCTGTTATTGACTTCTGCTCATCGAGTGCGAGTGTGTAAACTCAACAAAGCTATTTTAAATGAGTCGAAACAGCGCGGTTCAACTTTACATCAGCAAGTCACTTAAGAGCCAACTGTGAAGTCGTACTCGAGAGTCTGCAGAGATCGGGTTACTACAAGTCTGAGCCTCATGCACCACACCATGACTTCGCTGTGACTTTGACGGCTTTCACACGCTACCTGTGTGAATGCCGAGGACACTGCAGCAAGTTTTTACACTCAGATGACTCAAATGATTAATTAGTCATTCAACATATAAAATGTGAACTCTTCATCACGGTTGAAAAGCTTGAATTAGAATATTTTTACCTGTTTAATAACTGAATTGACCATAAATAAGTTACCAGAGTTGTAAAGCTGATTAATCAAAAGTCCATTAACTAACTCAAGTAGCGTACGCGTTTTATCTTTCTCTCTCTCACTGTAAAAATCAAGTAATTCCACATTTTATTACTCAATACTGAAAACCAAGCCTTAGATATTTTATAATGTAGTTATTATATGCAGCAGTAGACTTCAAAACACAATAACGAATGTAAAATGAAGGTTTGTTTTTTATTCACAGCCACTGAAAGGCCTGCTGCAATCAGCTGATTGAAGCAGCAGGTCGGCCACAAAGCAAACACGCTGCTAGCAAAGATCTAATGCAATCAATTTGATCAAAGAAAAATATTAATGGAAATAATACCCCAAATTACAGTTTTTGTGCTGTTGTGCTACGCTGTATATTGCTATATTGTTGAAACTGAGTGGGAGCGAATTGTGTTTATTAAAAAAAAACATAGAATATAAACAAACAAATTATGAAAATAATTTTTTTAAACTGCCATGTTTAAAATGTTTATGAATAAAATAAAATAAAATAGATAAAAATAGATAAAAGCAGCAGCTAACTGCACTCACATAACTGGCCTTTATGTTTGAAGGAGTGGGTAACAATTAGCTTGTATGTTGCACATTACAAGCTGGTGTCTAATGGCAGAGCACCATTAGGATGCTGCACAGCCTCCACTTAGTGATTCTTGTTAACTGCAATAAGCAATTATCTGCGGTGACTCAGAAACAAGGATGGCAGCGAGTTGAGATGAATGCTTCATTCATCATTGGTACATTAGTTTGAGAAGTTGTTTGCATGTGGTGAAGGGTGCATGAGGGTTAAAGGAATGAATTCATGATAATGATAATAAAAGATTCATATTCATAAAGATAAAAAGAGAGTACAGGGTGTGACTCACTGCGTGGGCAGCCTTGTTCTCGCTTAGCTGCATGAGAGTTGGGCTCTTTTTGGGCTTCCTGGCTTTGGGGGTTCGCTCAGCGTGACTTCTCTGGCCTTCCTGTGAGTCCACATGGCTGCTCATGTCTTCCCCCACGCTGCCTGAACTGCTGCCGCTGCTCGACGGGACGTTCTCCTTGTTGGTGTCTCCTCTGACGGAAGGCGCTCTGTTATCAGACGAAAAAGAAAAGGGGTGAGCAAATGAGACATCTGTCTTCCATCGGTCTCTCTCTGCTCGCCTTGCTCTGTATTAAATCAGATTAACATCGGATGAAATACTTCTGGAAACCAAATGTCCAATGTCATCCCGATGCCTTTCTTATATGTTCTCGAGCAGCTAATGTGCTGTTTAGTGTTTTTGCTTAAGTCTATTTACTGTCCTGTCTTATTAACATTTCCTGCTGTTGAGACACTCCCCAAAATCCACGTGCCGCTGATCTCTCAGACTCCACTAGGTCTTCATCAACAAGGATTAGCTTCTTTCTGGAATGATACCAGTTATTATGACTGCGCACTAAAGCTCTGGCCACAGAACAAAACTTCATCACTGTTTACTGAAACTGAAACATCAACTACAAGTATCATTGTAGTATCGCTGCAGGGAGCCTCTGAGGTCAGGCTGCTATAATGAAAGTGGGCGCCACAATGATGGAGTGGTTAGCATTGTTGGCTCACAGCAGGGAGGTCCCTGGTTTCGACCCTGGCCGCGGCCTTTCTGTGTGGAGTTTGCTTGTTCTCCCTGTGCCTGCGTGGGTTGCCTTTGGGTACTCCGGCTTCCTCCCACAGTCCAAAGACATGCAGGCTGAGCTAACTGGTGTTTTTAAATTGACCATGTACGTGAGGCAGGCAGAGTCCTGTATAAATGTGTGGTTAAAGCACTTTGAGTGGTCAGTAAGGCTAGGAAATGGTTATTTAATATTTAAATCAAGTAAATTAGATTTATCTTGCTTTAAGATGATACATTCTATGAGCAGAAGCACGCTATAGTGCTGCCACTATGAAGGCCACTTGCCACTCACTATATGCCGATAACATCGATTACCACCTTCATGATTCACATTACCTGTTTTTTTCCCTGTGCTTCTGGCCCTCCTCCTGACGCTGCTGCTCTCTTTGGTGCCTACGTCTCTGTCTTGCTGTTGGTGTCACACTTGAAGGGCACGGGGTCGTTTCGTGGGGGTCTGAATGCTGATCCTCTAAGGGGTTCACATCAAAGAGGTGCTGCTCCACAGCTGAGCGTATGGTCCTGTCCAGAAAACTTCAGGGAGCAACACAATGAGTAAATCAGGAAATGCACCATTTCACACTCTCCATTGTTTCATAAGAGCTTTTACTTTTTCTTCTAGGCAGAAATGTACCTACTTTACCACATCAGGTCTGCAGTGGACGGGGGAGAGGTGGTTACTGAAAGGAAAAACAAGAAGGGAGGCTCAATGCTAGAGAAACAAGTGGTCACATAGGTCACTGAGCAACACTGAAAATCCCCCCGAGGCTCATGTTGTGGCCTTTGGTGATCAAGACATCTATGTGCATGGGTGAGCGGTAAACTCGGCTGCGTTCAGAGCTTAAGTGCATCCTTGGGGAGCAAAGTGGCTGGCTTCCATGGCTACCAGTAAGTCCAGCAGCAGAGTACAAGGTCATGGACCTTTATACTGATCTGTGACTTCATTTGGGTTTTATTTTTACTGCCCTCTCTTTGTTAAATACTTGTAGCATAAAGAAAAAGGATTGTAAACTACATGTAGCATGAAATGTGTCTGTAACCTGTTTAAGTACCTGGATTCAACTTTGAATGCTCGTAGAAAAAAACCCCATAACACCACTGCCAAAACATCTTTAAAAGGTTTTATTCAGTAGACTTTTAGAAATATTTAGATGTTTCAGTATTTTCCCATCTACAAAATCTAACTGAGAAAAAAGTAAATAAAAATCTCAAACATTATCATCTGTGGTTGTCGGGTTAGGATGTAACGTTTCATAGGTTAGAAGATGAATGAGTTTTGTGCTCAAACAGCTCCTCAGTTTAACTTAAAGTAAAGCGGACTTGTTTTTTAATGACTAAAAACATGAAAATATATTTGGCTAAATTTTAGATCTTAATTACATTCACACATTACTCTTGTGACTACGTTGGCACGGCTCCCCTCAGGATGGTCCTTTGGCCTTGACCAACTAATCGACATCATGTCTCCTTTTCCTGGACTACAGCTTCCTCAACATGTATGAGGGTGACCTTAAATGAAATCTTCCGTAAACACTGGTGCTGACAGTAATAACAATTGGAAATGGGATCACTGATGAAAGGCGAGATAATAATGGCATGATGGTGTACTGTGAAGGTGACTGTGGTGGAGCTGTGTAACATGCCACAGGCATGCACTGATATTACCAAATCTATAACAAATCTATAGGGCAGGATGCCGGGGCCGGGTTAAAAGCAAGCCTGCTGCACTGTGTAATAGTAACAAAGTCGTAAAGTACTCACGAGTATAAGGAATTCAAATAATTCAAATAATCCACGTGGGATTTTTTTTAAATCGTCAGTTTCTATACTCACAAATACAAATTCCTGAAAACAAAATCACATTTCTCCTTAGAGCAGTTTCTTTTTAAATGGAGGGAAAAACAGAGAGGGGAAGTTGTGTCAGAAGCAGAAACGAACGCCTTGGTTATATCGTGTTAGGAAAATCACTACGCGAAAGGTTAAAGGGATGGTTGATTCAGTGGCTGACTAATATTGGCTTTACGTTAACGGTCACACATGTTAAAGGCATAAATCCAAGTGCCACCGACATTCAATCTGTACTACTGTGTTTCTAGAGCTGTGTACAACTCTCTACGGCTGTGCCCCATGCGAAAGTCAGGCAGGGGTAAAAGGTGATAAGACAGTCTACATATCTAGTCTATGATTTGATGACTGTCATAATTCACAAAACATTTATGGCACTGTGACTAACAAACCAAGGCCATGCTCAATGTTGCAAATATAGCACCATGACAGTAAATCCTGGCTTTTTTTTAGCCTTCGGCTGCTTACAATAAAAAATGTTGTGTACTAGTGTCTGCTCATCCTGGGCCATGACTTCAGCTTGAACAGTTTCCATGTGCTCTCCCATGGGAAAAAGATCCAGATTTAGATCTACAGGAAGCTAGGAAAAATGTATTTATATCTAAATAATCCTGTGACCCTCAGATTCACCTCGAAATACGATAGAGCCAACCAATGGAGTAACACATGATTATTTGTCTTCTTTTAACTTTTAAAAAACAAAATATGTATCAGAACTTAAAACCATACAAATCAGGCTGTACTCCAGCTAACAATTCAACAAAAACATCCATCCATATTGGTTTTTAAACTTTAACTAGCTTTAATATATTCCTTCTTTTGTCAAATTTAAGCTTAGCACCACTACCTATACAAGATTTTAGTTACTCAATATCTAGCAGGTATCATTGAGCCAAACAGCCTTCTGGTTGGCACAAGATATAGGAAGTGTGGCGGTTTTCTGAGGAAGACGGCATCACTTCCCAGAGAGAGTACTGCCCCACTGACTTGGTTTCAGCTGAAAAAGTAACTGTAAAACCACTGCGGTACGTGACGGGATGGCTGTCTGGTGAGTAATAAAGACAGTCTTAGTCATGACCTCTGGGAAAAAGAGACCTGAGGGGCAACAGGGACGACTCATTACATCACAAGCTTAACAGGAACATCGCTGCCAGCACATGAATGGACAAAATTACCAATCCTTTTTGTGAAATACTCTGTAAATACAAAGCTACGCCAAAAAGCCCAGGTGATCGGTAGATTAACAAAGTGAGTGTGAAATTTCACTGCCCAGCTGTAAAAACGTACACCAAGAGTAATTTCTGTTGTTACTCTATAACAACGGCATGAGTGTTTCATCGCCAAACAAACTTGATACCGTTTGTTTTAGTTGTACTATTTTTAGCTTTACCCCTAAAGAGTGATGGAGAACAAGTTGCATATCAGCTAACAGTTGACAGAGACAACACAACTTAAAGGTTTACGGAGCACCAAGGTGTGTTACACTTTAACATGTGTTCAAGTGGTAACCAGTTTCTGAGCCTAAAATTAGACTGGCATGTTGTGACTCAGGGTGGGAAATTACAGGGTAACTCAATACAGCGCCCATGACTGCGTTTAAAGCGCCTGCGTATTGATAACTGAAACGCCAGAGGAAGTGATAATGATGCATGAATGATGTCCTTGTAGGTTCTCCGTCTTCCAATCACGGTAATCATCAGAGCTTGAAAAAGAAAGTTTGTGTAGACGTTTCACCTCCTGTCCAAGAAGGTTTCGTCTCAGTGGTTTCACCCTTAACCCCCGCTGATGGTAACGATCCACGCCTTTTTTCACACCTTGGCTCATAGGATGACTCACATGATCGATAGCGGGCCAATGACAAGTTCCAAAGGGGTTAAATACCTTAGACTTGTCCACCTTTGGAAGCCTCTTGGATGAGAGGTTAAATACCTTCACAATCCTGAAATACTAATAAATAAATAAAGTCGTTTATGAAATGTCCTTCTTTTCTGGCTGGTGATACTGATTGACTGGGCATTTTCATGTCTGAGCAATAAATATGAAGCCACACCCTATAAAGATAGGGTCAAAAGGGCAAACATCTATGCTGGCTCTGGTGACAGAGCTGTGGTTTCATTATGCATTATGGGTTCACTGTTTCCAAGCGCCGTAATCCCCGAGGTCTTATCATCCAAGAAAAATTCTTTCGCTTTCTACTTTATAGACAGGCATGAGAACAGTACAAGTCTCCTTTATCTTGACAAAAACAAACATTATTTCATAAAATCCTAAAGAAATATAGTGCCATTCAGACTCATAACATTAATTTGGACTTCCAATTTTACAGCGTCTGAACTTTGAAGTCTGGTCTGTGATGATACGACAAGTCTCTCATTTTAATTCCCCAATTGTGCATTTTTTGTGCTGCCGTGTTTGTGTTTAAAAAGCCAACAGGGCAACTCTTTGTTGTACAAAAGCTTAAGGACTGCTGAATTTAAATGCTTCACCCTGGTCCCCCTAATTAAGAAAAATGCTTTGCAAATAACAGTAAGACCAAAATAATGTGTTTCTGTAGTCAGTGGCTGTTTTGGTGTTTTAAAGTCAACAGGTCTTTAAGGCATTAAAAAATGGGAACGGAACAACTCCAAAGCTTTCCCAGCTGAAGCTTATGCCAGTTAAATCCCAGCACTGTGTAACCGGGAACGTTCGCTCAGGTAATCCAGTATTACACCACAGTCAGATGTTAGCCTGGACCTTTAGAGCCTCTGGTCAGTGCACACAGAAAATAAAATAAAACAAAATACAAAAAAAAAAAATAAAAATACATCAATCTGTGATCCAGTTTGACTGGGCTGAGGTTAACCGCCTAAGTGGCAGTCTGAGAGCCTTTGTATGTGACAGACTGCATGTAGACCTCAGCAGACGGCTCGCCTGTGCTTCCAACGGGATGTGTGTATGTGACAGTGTACAAGTAGGAAAGGGAGTTACTCACAATGAACGTGAGCATGAAAAGTAAATAAGAGGTTGCTCATGACAAGCAAGTCATTTAGAGATACACAGAGAGAAACAACACTGCTGCAACTGAAGATTACTGTCACCGTCAGTTATCTCTAAATCGTTATCCTGAATTTTAAAAGAGACAATGCTGAGCGATGAAAATCCTCACATTTAGGAGAAGAAAACGATTTAAGATTTTTTACTGGCATGAATTAATACGAACGCAAAATATTTGCCAGCATTAAATATGCTTAAAAAAAGACTCGTATGCATTCGCGTGTTCATCATCTGTAATCAGCCTGTCGCCTATGAACGTGGTGTCTTTTGCTGTGTCCTCTACTTGGCTGGTGTTTCTGAAAACGTGCTGCCTCTGCCACAATAACCAAACACTGGTGAGCAAACTGTTGCATGTGCATGCTGCCCTGTTGTCCCTCTCGCCGGCAGCTTCATTGTTTCTGATGATAATGCACTTCCCCCACACCTCCGATCAAAAACAACACAGTCTGTCCTCGTGCTGCCTGCTTTCTAACACAAATGCAGGAGGCCTACCTCATGTAGAAAGGAGATACTGGTCTGTCTTCATCTTGGGAGCTGAAATATGAAAACAAGCAGACTTAATTAGCATGCACGATGTGCAAAGTCCTATGAGATGAAAACATTACATTTCCACACACAACGGTAGATTTCCCTGCAGCTAAATAGAGGACATGCACAAGACTGGCTTTTGTCTGCAGAATAATGGCCATGCAGTGCTACAGATCAGTGCCTTTGTTGGACTTGTCTCGGGTAATTATTATGAACCAAGGGAACTATGTGCTGCTCTAGAATATAGGCTGCTACTGCTACTGCTGCATGTATGCCAAAAACTCATGATGAAATTATGCAACAATAAGAGGAACTCAATCTTGGCACTAATATTGAGGTTGCTCAACTTTCTCATATCCTGGTTAAAAAATGTCACAATCGCCTGGTTTTGTTTGCCTAAGCAGAGCTCAATTCTTTATTATCTGAGACAAGGAAAGAAAAAAAAAAAAGATTGGTACAAAATCATTAACTGTTGTAAAGATAAACCTTTAAAAAATCCAAATGTTTGCTCACAGATCTCGTTAAGGTTTCAATATGTTCATTACATTTAGTATGAGATCTTTAAACAAATAAAACTTATCCTGTGATTCATCAACTTCGCAAATTATTCAACAATTTTCAAGAAATTCAAAGACAAAGAGGCATGTTTCAGTTTAAGACACCATGTGACTTATTACTACTGTTTATAAAAGTGTTAAGACCTTATTTGGATGTTTCAGTGAGAAGAGGGCAGCAGTGTAAGCAACTCTTACAGTGCTTTATATTTAGAGCCAAACAACATTTAGACAAAAGGTTTGTTTTACCAAATGCTGACAAAAAACACAACAGCAGATAGTTTTGTGAACTTTGGCACTCCAACTGCTTCATAAGATATTTACAATCCAGTGCAAGCTTTTACTTTGATTTCTAAACAATCAGGTAATTAACCACAGATAAAAAATAACGAGTCACCACTTTTACTAACTGATCATCTAATTTTATAAGTTTGAACAAATATGGTTGTTAAAAGCAGGGCACTTGACCTCAGCAGCGGTTACTATGTTTACTCTTTGAGTTTGGATTTCAACACCTTGCTCAAGGGCATTTGGGAATTTGCAGGACAAATGCTAACCTGCTCTGCTACTCACAGCTGCTTTAAACAAACAATTTGACCATAAAATATTATATTTTTATTTTACTTAGCTCTGTAAAAGGAGTATTTTGCATGTACATTACACTATTTAAAGTGTACTTACACTTTAATTACCTGAACCTGTAATACCTGAAGCACTTTGGTACTTTTGCAGCCAGTTATAGTCAGGCTGTCTGTCTAAGTACTAACAATAATTATTAGATACAACACTGCAATAATTTAATCTAATATGGTAATCATGTGCATGAACGCTTCTCCCCCCAAAAAACATAACAAAACAAAAAAACCTCAGTTTGTGTAGAAGGAAAACAAAGATGGCAGTCTACACGTCATTGTGAATTTAACATTTAAAACAAGATAATTTGACAGTTAAATAAGTGGTCCATGCTCTCCTTCTGCATGAATACGTCAAGTTTAATGTTATATTTAGAGCTGCATCCACACATGAAATAATTTGCAGTTATGTGACCATAGATAGACTGAAGAAAGTGAACAGTATCTGGCATCTCCGAGTGTTGCTAGCAAAATATCTACTAGCGATTTAAAGCAGGGCCCGAGAAAAATGTTTCTCGACTGTAAGCCGTTACCGAGGCAACCAGAGCCTCTTAGGTAATGTTACACAGTAGCAAGAATGTAATGTAGTGAAAGGGTATTATGATGTTAAGTAAAATAAATCAATACTTTTAAAAAAAAAAAGCAAGAAGTAATGTGCGTGGTGACCCCAACACTAAGCTCTAGAACAAAAGTTCCCTATCCTTAGATTAAAGTATTTAAAGAAAATTGATCATACTTAAATGTTTATATATCTCAATATGAGTGTCAGATATAGAAGAACATGAACTCTATGACATCAAACAAAAACAAGCACAGTTAGTCAGCAGCTTGCACTTGTTATTGTGGATCAGATTCACTCAATATTTAGTACTCTACTGCTTTGCTACGTGATGTTCCTGCAATTGGCTTACTGTAAGCAGCGGGCATGTTGACGTGAGGGTGGACCACTTTGGCCATCCGGGCAGCACATCAACAAGTTCAAAACAAAGGATTTAGGTTTCAAGTTGGGCCCGATTAAATTGGGCCAAAGTTTACTGAGCTTCGAAAGTCTTCTATGTACAGAAAATGTGCATACGCTCCTTGTTTTAGTGAAGAGGTACTTCAACTACATAACTTTTCCAAATTCTTTTGTAGCTTTACGGGTGAGTTTTTTTTTCTCCCCCACATCCGCATGTTCTTAGCGGGTGTTACACAGTCTGGCAAGCGTATTAATATAGTGCGTGCCGTCACTGCCGCTGTGAATTGCAAAAGAAAAAAGCGGAAATCCTGCTTACCCACTACCTTACTGAGGGGATAACAAGAAGCTTTTGTAGGCATACTCCGACAAGGCTTGATCCTTTTGGGGTGAGCGGAAAGCTACTAATGGCAAGTTGGTCAACCTGGACATGCTCGGCTTTTTTTTTTTTTTAAACATTTTTAAAAATGTGTAAATAACTCACACCTAAAAAGATCTTCCTGTGAGTTTTTTTTGCTTTCAACAAGTCACACTTTACCGTTCCCCCCATGAAATCTCTCAATTACACATGACAACAGTGCGAGGAGACGTGAACATTTTACACGACACTACTTTGGAGGTGCCGTCACTCTGTTTTGCATTGCTAATCTTAAAAGTAAGATAAGTTGTTAGATGCCTCTTGTTCTGGGTTACTTTGATGCACATTACATTTGCTTCATTTACTGACTTTTAAACAAAAAAGTTTGATAAGCACCAATCTGATCAGAGCGCCAAGCAAAATATCTACAATTCAATTCAGTTATATTTATATGGCAGCAGCCCTTTATATTAACATATGATCATCTACAACCAGCAAACACTTGGCATTTACACTGAAATGGATAGTTAAGGAAAATTAAATCATTATTTATCATTAAAATTAATTTAATCAATAGTTTGAATAACTAATTGACTGTGGACAATGTGAGTGACAGCTAAAGGCCACTGTCTCATTTGAGTGTTGGGAAAAAAAAAAAAGTATTGAATTTGTTAGGAAACCAGTTTGATCTACCCAACAGCTTCTTGCTACAAATACAGTTTGTGCTGTCTGACGTTCAGGCTGATGGACAGGACCTCCTGACAGGCAGCCAACAACACTGCTAAGCCACAGGGAACCTGCATTCACAGCACACTGCAATGTTCCTCACTCCCACCTTTTTCCAACGGGCTTCTAAGAATCTCAGCGGCTACATCGTGATATTCACTGAACCGTGGCAACTCAAAAGAAAAGCCAGTATGCATTCCCAATGTGCAACAATGCAATGCTAAGAGAATAACAAGTTGTCATGACTCTGCTATGCTGGCTAGAATGGCCTGTACGATGAATCAGGTTAATGTGATATAGCTCAGGTGCAGGTGAGGGCTGGAGGCAAACAAATTTAGTGTTCTGATACATACAGAAGAGAAAAAAAGCAAAGTGGGCAACAAGTGGAGCTACTTCCAGGAACTCCTGAGAAGGATTATTTTCATTTTAAGTTTGTGTTGAAGATGACCTGAGAGAACAGAATGAGCCGAGATGGGAGCAGTTTGTGAAACAGAGGGTGCGTGTGTCAAATTAAATATGAAAAAAAAAAAACCACAGGAGAGCTTAATAGATGAAATGATTTCACATTTTATTCCCTTAAAAATATATAAAAAAGCAAGTATAGGATATCCCAGACAAGATAAATCTGCACTTTTCCCATCCCCTTTTAGTTATTTTCTGACCATCTGTGGTGTACGCTGCACTATGTTGATGCAGACTTCTTTGACACATACCTACAGAAAGTGAG
>VUQR01036960.1:101586-132145 GCA_015108515.1 Hemichromis elongatus
CCCCAAAAAAAAAAATTCCCCCCCCCCCCCCCCCCCCCCTTTTAGTTATTTTCTGACCATCTGTGGTGTACGCTGCACTATGTTGATGCAGACTTCTTTGACACATACCTACAGAAAGTGAGAGCAAGCTGTCAGCCCAGCATGAGCTACAGCTACAGACATAAAAACACAGATTTCTACTTGTGGAAAATCATCATTTTGTTGGCGATGACTTATATGTGATGGCATTTTTTTACATAGTAACACAAAATTAATTTTCTAAAAACACCACAAAAACCGCCACCGTGCAGTTTGTTAGACACGACTACAGAGCATATGCTGCTTTCTTGCAATAGACATGGTGAAGTAATCCAAGTCTTTTGGCACATCGCATGTGCCTACTACTAAACACCAGTGAGCTCAGATTGCTGACGTACATTATGGACGTGCTCGGTAAATCAGCTACCAGATACAAGTAGACCAGGAGAATTTTAGGGTGTGGGGAAAATCCACCTGAAGATTTACTCGCACCCTGACATGGTGGGAAAAGCCTTTGCCAACTTGGAAGCACAAAATGGTTTTAATGTATTCCAGGCATTTGTGATTCCAGTAACTGGATTAATATAGTGCATGATCTTGGCAATATGTATGAAAGCGTTTGCAATACAGTGCTGTAAAAAACATATTTCCCTTTTTCTGATTTTGATTAGTGAAATTGAACTCACCATTCCAAAAAAAACCCATTCCTAAAAATGTAAATAATCACATTTAATACATATGTTTCACATAGGGCAAGGCAGGTATGGATAGCTTATTTTCCATTAATAAATTAAATCACCTTCATTTAAAAACTTGATTTTCTTATATTAAAATGTGTTTGATGACCTGAATCAGGAAGGGGGCAAATAATGTGTCGGTTCCTTCATAGGATGCATGGCTGCCTATGTTTCGATGTTTGCATGTCAAACTAAACTTTTATGTAACACGTAAAAGGATCTTGTGGTGACAAGATTCAGACACTGATTGATGTTATACTGAAGGTCACAGAAGCCAAAAACAGTGTCACCTTTTTTTATCCAAATGCTTGAAAGCATCAAGCATCTAGCATGTGACGTGCTCATATCTTATGCAGTTTTTCCACTTCCTGCTTCCAATTCTACGCAGTTTTGATTTATGAAGACAAAAACTGGGACAAAGAGTAGCATGCTTAAAAAAATAGTAATGTTAATTAGTATAGTAGTGATCTTTTGGCCAATGAGTGAAGTTCAATTAAGTGCAGTTCTACTCTAAAGACTCTTAAAGCAGCGGGTACCCTCAGCAACAGACACAGCTGCAGCCTTGCTATTCCAGGACGGCACTTAACACCAAGAGGTTTCCAGTTTCAGCTTCTTGTGACAGGCTGCTCCTGTCTCCTGCATGCCAAACGAACACTGCCAATAGGCTCAGGCTACAGGTACTTTGGTTAACAGCACATGTATACACCATTCATAAACTATTTACCACTTAAAGAGCGCCTCCTTCATATTTCATGCAGGCATCTAGCAATGAAGTCTATGGCTGTGTGTGTTACATGATTTTACACCAGTCATAAAGCATCGTGCAGATAATACTGTGATGCTAATAAAGTCATAAAACCGAAAGAGTGGCTGACTAGATTTAAATGAGCCGTTTTTTTAAACACCTAGAATACTAATATGAAAAACAAGATTCACAAATAACACTTTAAACATAAATCACTCATAGCCATCGATAATTTTCTTTAATATACACCAGACACACTGACCTGCTGAGGCCCTTCATGCTTTCAGAGAGGCTGACATCTTGGAGTTGGACACGGGAGGTGGTGTCTGAGATGTCTTGGCGAGACATGGGTGTAGTTTCCATTGGCTCTGTGCTGGTGTTCCTTAGATCTGAGGTCAGGGGCAAAACTATCGGTATGGAGAAAGGTCTTGCGTGGTAGGGCGCCCTGGAAGAGAGGCTGGGTTGGGGGGCCACTTGAGCCATGCCGTCACTTTTCCCTTTCCTCACCTGTGTCGCAGAGGCAGAGAAAGGTGAGAGGTCTTGTGAGGGGAAACATGAGATAGCACGGGAGGGAACTGATACATTGCTGATAACATTTCTGTACAATCAAACACACACGTGACACCTTTGCTCAGGTCACTATAAACTATAAAGCATGCATTCGAGGATCTTCTGGAAAGGGGTTAGGGAAAACAGGACCTGTCCTCCAAACCTTACCGTGCTGACTCTGAGAGGGTACAAACAGCGTGAGCCGTCAACTGTTGTATAGGAAAAGAATCTTAACCTAATTACAGCCACATTCTGAGAACCGCCCCTTTTCATTTCCGAGTCACGACGAGGTAAACCGAAGAGAAACGTGCCGAAGTGCTTTCTTCTCGCTTATGTGGAGAGCACTCGCTGCTCATGCACACTGAAGCTGAATAGCTGGTTGGCTGTGAAGAGTACGAAACGGGTCTGACACTAGCAGCTTAACTATCGATAATGGCCAGAAATATCCAACACTAACATGGGCTTGTCTGTAGATAAGCGTGTGCCAGCTGAATTAAAAGGCTTTTTCGTTTTTGTACCAATTATCAATGGAACATTTCCATTTTGGGGTTTAACTTAATGGGCTGTACAATAATCTATGGACGCAGCAACCCATTTAGACATTTAGTCACTGATGCACTTAATGGGCGGATCATTGGGAGCATTATTAGTCGAACAAACTTCTTTAGCTAGACCTGCTATGGATTTGCCCCTCAGAGCTTTGTGATTGATTCGGCTAAATCAGTTGTTCACGGAAAACCACAGGGGAGGAAAAAGGGGAGAAATAAATGTGGACATCAGCTTTTTTTAGCAAAGGATTGAAGCATGTTGCATCACACTATATTGAGACGTCATGGTGAGAGGCGGCAGAAATAGGTGTTGTGTTAATGGACTTCAGTGTTTGGTAAAGGTAAGAAGTTACCATCGCCTGGTTTTTCTATATAACTGCATTCCCTTACGTTCAGTTTTTTGATGCTTCACTTTTATATTTTTAACTTTTTTTTTTTAAATAAAAGGATATCTTTAGTGTTTATTTTTTAATGTTTCTTTTACTACTTAACAACAATAGTGACACCATAGTGATAAATGCACAGATAAATACATTTGTTCAGTCTTTAATAATACAACTTTGTGTTTTCCTGAACCAGAAAGTCATCCTGCTCACGATCCATCACAATTCACAAGTTACTCCCCAAAAAATTACAAACGTGACTCGACCTTGAGCACAGTTTGGGTTAAGACACAGTGTGATAGTAGGGCTGTGCGATATGACCAAAATCTCATATCCCGATATAAGACATCTATCGTCCCGACAACGATATAAATCACAAAATTTTTCCATTTTCCCTAAATTCTGTGAATTTCGGGCAAATCGACTTGTGTGAAGTGTTTTCAGCTGGGCGTCGTGTACCTGGAGTCAAGTGTTACATAAGTTGAAACGGCCGCAAGTTTCTTCGAGTATTTATTACAGGGCGCGCTGGGGGAAATTGTCCGTTCTAAGGTTTTTTGGGGGGGTGTTGTTTTTTTTGCACCTGACTGCTCTATTTAGCTCTATTTCATCCGTAGACACTTTGCATACTGTTTCACGTGATTCGGTTTATTTTGGAAAATCTTAACAGGATCTTCAGCTTTATTGTGAAAGGATGATGTGGAAAAAACAAGCGCACGACGGAGCCACACGCTGGGTTTACCGTCCTTATTACTAACGACAACGCATAAAAACAGTGGCTTGTCCGTCCGTAGTGTGGTTATTTTAAATATAAGAGAAAGAGAGAACTTTAAGAAATTCTAAAGTGACCATCAAAATATCAGTAATTGCTGTAAACAGTTTATTTGCGACACCATGAAACAAACGATAGCGTAATATGAAACGATAGACGTTTTTATATCGTCATCCGATATATATCGTTATATCGAAAAGCCCTATGTGATAGTTTAAGTAAAATCTGACCAGGAGCAGTGATTCACACGAACTGAGGACGGACAAAGAACTTACTGCTATGGCATGAGCTCGTCAATTCTTCAGTTTTGGATCAGCTAAAAATATAAAATGAATCGTGCTAGAAGCTTGTTGGTGACCAGATAGCAACGTCCAGTTACTAGGGAAAAATGCATCTTCCACTACTGCTGTTGGCCGTTGGTGTAAAACTAACTCCTCGTGAATGCTTTAGCTGCAACGGCAGGTTGTGGTTTGCACGGCAGCGACTGACTCTTCTGCAAACAGTTGTGTCTTTAGAAACGTGTGGTTTATGGTACAACTTTTACTGGGGAAAAAAAGTGATTTCTCTATCGCTCAATAGTTTTCGAGTGTTTGTGGCCAACCTGGTGCCTTGCATGCAAACTCCTCACTGTGCTAGTGATTGTTGTAGAGACATTTTTGCTGCAGCACCCTTTTTGAAATCACTTTCACATAGCAACAGCCTAGCAACTTCCAGCAACCGCTTTTCCAACTTGCCGACTGGCCTGTAGGCCTGTGTGACTGCGGTTTTAGCCAGAACATAATATGAAATCATGTTTTATCTCTCAATACAGATACAGCCATACAAATCAAACACAGAGCTAAACATCCATCCTGCTCCACGCCCGGTTTTGGTTTCGGCCTATAGATTTAGAACAACAATCGGGAGCTAAACAGGCCAAAAATTCCTGACAAACCTAAATGAGGATATGACCTGATTTCTAAATCATGGATTAACTTATAATTTGTGAGTACAATCTCAAAAGACTGCAAACAAAGCCAAATAAAATATTTAGAACTCTGTGTTTTCTCTCTCTGAACCTGCTACACTAAAAAAGGAAGCTGTGGCTGACCACAAAACAACCTCTACTCACTGAAATCTGTTTACTCGATGGTGCAACTTGATCCATACTTGTTCTTGCTTGCACAATCGCCACATTCATTTCTTATGAATTTGTAAATAGTGGTTCTTTATATAAACATCTGTGCTTCAAAAGAAGAAAAGCGAGCATCTGCCAATTAAAAAAAATAAAAAGTACTGCAACGTTTCTGTGATTTTCCACAGCGTCCCTTTTGTTTTTTCAGTAAGAGGGAATAACAGTAACAGCTGTTTGTTTTACAGTCCAAAGATCACGTATGAGCATATATGTGTTGGTCAAACAAAACACAAGTATACACCAGTTTAAAGACGGGTGCATAACAAATCTAGAAGATGCAACAAACATATTAAAGGCTCTCAATTTTAACTAAGTGTGTTTTTTCTTTTTTACTGCTAGACATAACCTGAGGCTAATAAAAAAAAGTGTTTTATAGACTTTGTCCTTAGCGCACTTCAGAAATCTGGTGTACAAATGTGTGAGTGGGGATCATTTAAAAAACAAAGACTTTGTATATTTTCTTAAGCAATAGAGAAGCCAAACCCCTGCTGAGCTTTGCTTCATGGGGAAAGTGACTTTTTACTAGAGTCTCTGGGATACAATAGCAATAAAAGTTAATATTTAAAGTGACCGTGAATCGCTTGATAAATTCTTAAGGTCAGTCTTTTATCTGTGAACACCATTTTAATTTCGGGAGGAAGTTTAAGACTTCCAGGAATGGGATATTGTGAGCTTTTGCTATGGGACTCAGCAGCTGGACATATAGGTTGATGGGTTTAGTGTTTCAATGGCTCCTAAGCAAAAGACGTCACTAGTTTGCGGCTGATGGTCGAACATTTAAGTCGAACATGCTGTTGCTCTTAGCAACCACCGATGGTCGGTGCTCTTTTTTAGTGGTGTAAAGTATCTAAGTGCATTTATTTGAGTGCAAATTTGAGGCCTGTGCACTGCCGGAGGCGTGTCTTTATGAAACTCTACTTCTATTGCACTAGATTTTAGAGAATATATTCTCTATTCCTTTGTATTTTAAAACTTCATATAAACAACATAAAAAAAATTGATTTTAAAAAACATGAAACAAGTCGACAGTGCAAACAAGTGCAGCTGATTGCTTTGTATACAGAAAGCTGTATTTTGAGATTACTTCATTTGTCTTTTGGGCAACTGTACGAAACATTTCATCATTCTACCCTCTCGAATGTGTTGACCTTCCTTTTTAATAACAAGCTGCATTCTTATACAGAATACGCAGATATTACTTCAGATGAAAAAAAAACCTGTAAAATGATTATATGAGTACTCTGAGTTGAGTGTTATCAATGCAGAACTTTTACTTATAGCTGAATATTCTCACTTATGCAAAATTTAAAAAGTTAATCCTGTGGACTCCACACATCTGTAAATTATTACTGTTCTGCATTTTACAGCAGAACCAAATGTTGGTCTTTTTCATAGATAATCAGGGTTGCCAGGCCTGTGTGCAACAATCAGACCAAATGCGGTTCAAAACATCACCAAAGGGAGCCCAATGTTTAGACGCGGAGGACGCCAGAGAGTGCTTTAGCTTGTACGCATGTGTGCACGGGTTGGTTACTGGCATGTGATTATTTTACCTGATGTAATTTTTCGGACAAAAACACTTCTTGAAAAAAGTCACACATAGTGTGCTTAATGTCATAAAGGTGTGCACTGGACGGTTAGTTGAAACTTTCTGAAGCTAATTTTGAACAAATTTTTTATAAAAACTTGCTTCAAAATCTTGTTTAATTCTCACAGTCAATAAATTAATTGTATGCTAAGTTCCTTTGTCAGGTTTGTTATAATAAAACCTCAATGGAACAGAAACCTGAAAGGCAATGAGCGAACGTTAACCTTCAGTGGAAGTGTATTTAATTTGCATAGCTGCTCACTGACACACAGAACGTGAAGCCAGAGACGAAGGTTGAATCAGTTTTATATACAACCTCTGCTAGAATGCAAAAAAAATTCTTTGCAGGGTAAGGATGAAAGCAAACGTCCTTCATCAGCAGATGTTTTTACCCTTGTGAGCATAACTTGCTATCAGTCAGCGTTTCTTTTATCTCGCAGTGACACAAGCCTTGATATGAAAAACACGTTTATGGCATCAGAGCTTTGTTTAAGCTGCCCTCAAAACAAACACAGCAAGATCATTTTGATGTGTTTGAGAGCTGAAACCAAACTTAAGAAAATTACTGTCATTGAACAGCACACGTGGTAAAATACTAAACAATTATAATAATTTATAAACAGTCCATTCTGCAATTTGACGGATTAAAGGAGGAATTTCAAACTTTACTTTACAAATGCATCTTTCCAATAAAATATTCCCGGGCACAGTTTCTAAAACATGTGCACGGACAGGAATTTTCCAGGGTTTTATTGCCCTTTTGCCCCTAATTGCCAATTTCAATGACGGGCCTCATCTGTAGTCAGACAGCATACCAAAGCCACTGTTTTTCTCTCTCTGCAAATGACTATGCTGTTGTTTCCTGTAGCTAATTGCCTTTATCAAATCATGTCATGTGACCAAGCAGAGGACTTCAGGCATCGCAGGCAGTCTGAGCGATAACTTCAGGCTAATCAGCGCCAAGGCAATACAGCCGATAAGAAGCCCTTCATTGGGAAGGGTGAGAATCAAATGTAATAAACTAGGAGGCCAAAACAACAGTGCAGTTATTCATATTGACATGTAGTTATCTCCTTTACCTTCTTTTTTCTTGTTTTTGCATTTGGAGCGTTAGTGCAGGGGTTCTTCTGAAGTTCTGCATTTCCTGGTTGGTTTAGGTGGCCAGTCTTGAAAAAGTGTACACACAGACAACAGCGGACAATGAGATTTATCGCACATAGTAAAATTATCTGACTAACTTTAGAATGTATGTCTGAATGTAAACCACAGGACTGGCATTGCATTCATCAAGAAAGGTCTAAACGTTTTAAAAAGCTGGTTTGAAACAACACAATTCAAATAGCAAAAGACAACCGAGTGACTAAAATCATTTTACACTGCATCATAAAACTCAAGTGGGTGATACTGTGAGTAGTGCACTTGTACAGCTGTCATTGTTTTAGAAAAATAAACATTAATGCTTCTTAGATTTATGTTGACCTTGGTCACATTTTAACAGGGGTGATTAAAAGCACTCCGAATGTTCCCTTTAAAAAAATAAAACTCTATCTCATAAACAAATGATAAGTTATCAGTAACACAACTTAAACTACTAAAAAGGTCATCGCCTGCTTCACTGAGTGACAGGAAAAAACAATACATGTGGTATTGCATGTGGTGTACGCAAGTCACTCCACAATAACCCACAGAGACACACAAATATAGCATTACAAAACAGCTTTTCCAAAACATGCCCGTGTTGTGTTAATCGCGTCGCGCAGATTATAGTGCTGTTGTAAAAGCAACTGTGTAAGGGAATTTAAAGGGTTCTTGGAAGGCAGACCTGGGAATGCCAGGCACAAACAAGAACACACATATACACACTTCACACTGGACAGACTTCTTCTTTCATAACAGGTACGAATAAATGCACAAACAACGACACAAGCACACAGGCTTCACTTTCACCCTGGTAAGTGGGGTTGTGTTTGCATCGAGATGGCTGGATGGATTCCTTGTGTCGGCATCTGTCGCTTGAGTCTCCTAGTACAAGAAAGAGGACAAATGACAGTCACATCTCTAATACACAGGACAAAAGCCTCCTCAAACACACACAATCACTAAAACCTGCATTGCACACATCGATAGATGGCCACATAAAGACAAAACCACAGGTCATGTGTGCTATGTTCACAGGCATTGCAGGGAAGGTCAGGAGGTAGGATGCCTCTGCAGGTCACGTGTGTATGTGAGTGTATGTGCTAATGTTTTTGTGTATATGTGCATGTTTGTATGTTAGACAATCTTTTCTGGGTGAGGGATTTCCTACTGCTCATCAGTGTCTCGAGTGTCAATGCCCTTACAGGAATTCACAACACAGCACAAGTGCTTGTGACCGGACGATGATATCACAAAAAGGACAGTATATCTTTAAAGTCTTTGCAGATTTAATATTAGTGTTTCAAGTAATCTGCACCTTTAGAATCCATTAAGTTGAATCTGATCGGGTCGTTTGTAAAATTTGTCTTTTTTTGACTGCAAGCGTGATGTCACACAGGTCACAGAGTCCAGGTTTAATGGTGTTAAAAATGGCAGGAGAGTACTGTGAAAGAAGAGGCTAAAGGTCAAAACAAGACAGAGATCCCACCATCAGTGGCTAAACATCAGATGGCCCGTGTCACGTTTCACACACCCGACACAGGCATCAATCAACAATCGAGACGCTGTTGATGTGTGCACACTGAGATATAAAAAGGTTGCAAATATTCTGTAGCCATCTCTACGCGAATCAAATATTAATGTGATCTTATGAAGCATGTTAATGTTTTTATTAATTTGTTTTTTCACTGCATATGCAGTCCTCTTTGGGTGAAAACTGATTCATTCTACACTGAGGTACATTTTATAGTGACTTTTATGGTGGCAGAGATATGATTAAGATAATGCAGCATAAAGCACAAAAAGTCACTGGATAGTCTGGGCACATAGCTGTTGGATTAAGCATTATAGAAACATAAAAAATGATTTTGGTAATTATATGTATCTCATAAAACAAATGAAATAAACCTGAAAATATATTGGCAAACCAAACCAGCCGATCAATAGACATCAGTCATCAAAGCTGAAAATAGATGAAAACAACCAAGGACTGAAAACAGCCACCTGTTGAGAAGGCTGTGATATAAGATCAATACTTCAATCCTTTTCACCTTGACATTACACAAGCCTGCTTTTGTAAGCCATCACTCATCCAGGTGGCTGGGCAGAAGATGATGTCATAGATAAAGTCATACTGTTTAAAGTGCATGGGCACGCCATGTGAATCATTAAGTTGTCTTACCAAACTGCAAAGCATTACTCCAACCATCAACACTGATTTATGTCATGTAAACAGTGATCTTTTTCACATAAACACTACTCTCCGCTGCTTCTGTGAGTATACCACACCTGGGCAATGATGGGCGACGCCTCTTCTTTTGCGCAGTCACCTCTGTCTGCGTTGGTCTCAAAGATATTGCTGTAGTTCTGTATAAGTTTGGCCATGATCTTGTTACAGATGTTTTGGTCCTTAAGTGCTTCAAATCCAGGAGCCACGCTAAAAAAATAATAATAATAATAAAATGAAAGCAAAAAGATGACATTTAGTTGAAATTCTTTAAAGGGAAAGGTCATTCAAATGAGCACCAAAAAATATCCAACCCTAAAGTAAGCACTTTAATAGGAACCACACTCAGTGGCCAGTTTGTTAGGTAGACCTTATTAGCACAAATATCTATTTAGCCAATTGCATTGCAGCAGAAAACAGTCAAGATGGCATGCTGAAGTTCAAAGGAGCATCGCAAGGGGAAGAAAGCTGAATTAAGCGACTTTAAATGTGGCATGATTGTTGGTGTCAGATGGACCGGTCTGAGTATTTCAGAAACTGCAGGGATTTTCCTGCACAACGATCTTTAGGCTGAAGTGTGCCAATGTGTGGCAATCCTCTGGGTGAAAATGTTGTTTTGAATGCCTCAAACTAACTCAAATAAACACTCATTACAACCAGCATTCCCTGAAACCTGAAGCAGAAGACCACGCCAGTTGTTATGCAAATTAGCTAAGAAAGGGAAGCTGAGGTTACAGTTAAGGCTAATCAAAATTCAAGCAGAAGACTCGTTAAACCTTTGATTTCTGCTGCAACACTCAGATGGTAGGGGTGATAAAATGCATGACAGCATGGACACATCGTGGTGTTGGTGTTATTGTATGGTTTTGCACACATAACATCCCGTTATGACCCAAGTATACCCATCTTCCGATTGCTGTTTCCAGCACGACAGGATGCCATGTCACAAATTCACCTCATCTCCAACTGATTTTTTTGAAGCAGAGGGTTCAATGAGTTCACCGTACTCCTTTCAGGTCAGGTCAGGGGAAGCATTAATGTTTATATTATGCCCTGTTCATGGGTTTCTGTAAAGTGATAAGGAATTATGTGTAGTTTGGTAGAAAAAAATAGTTCCTGTATGAAAGCGCACACAACAAGGTTTAATGATTTAGTTTCTTTTATGACTTTGATATTTTGGCAGTGGAGCACCACAGAGCTACAACACTGTAAGAGGAAATAAGACATCTGTAGATCTAAAAACTGGGCAGCTAACACCAAAACAACATAACTTGAATTCATGGGTGGACTATCCTTTTGAGAAAAGTGAGAATCTGTGCGGAACAAACACAGCTGAGCCGTAATCTTGATACTGAAATGGAAAGTAAGTGCCCAACCTGTCAGACTGAATCTGTCTTCTATAACAAGTTTGTATGACACTGCAGAACAGCTGTGTGAGATGTACACTGGGCTGCAGGCCTATCTGTAGGTCTAATTATACAACCTCAACACAGACACACATAGTCTGAAGAGAACAGACTGTACAGTATGAAAGAGTATCCATTACAGTTTCTCTGATATGTTTCCATGGGATTCCCGTCCTCAATTAAGCAGTTTATCGCTGGAGATTCCTGCTGGTTATCAGCCTGGAGAACACTACAGTTACATGTTGAGAGTCTGCTGGTGTTATGGTATGGTATGGTCTTTGCACAGTTTGAGTCAGTTATTATCAACCATCACGTTATGACCTGAGTGTATCCGTCTTCTGTTTGCTTTTTCCAGCAGGACAGGACGTCATGTCACAAAGTTCAACTCATCTCAAACTGGTTTCTTGAATCAGGGGTTCAATGAGTTCATTGTACTCCAAAGGCCTCCAGAGTCACCAGATCTCAATCCCGACAGCACCTTTGGGATGTGGTGGACTGCGAGATTCACATGGATATGCAGCTCTGATAGCAAAACGGGGGTCCGACCCATTACTAGCAAATACTATTTATTACTAACTAGTATAACTTACAACAGTCTGCTGGCAGCTGAGTAAGCCTAACAGAAAATGAAAAACTTGAGCTGAGACGCCTGAGACACGGCCACATACTGTATAATTTATTTCTGAACATTTGCACATCTGCAAACAGAAAAGGCCGGAAGGTGTAAAAGATTCATGCAACCTAGTTATGTAGACTCATCATGCAACAGAGAGAATCACCGTGCAAGGGTACCAAGCTGAATTTGTGTTTTAAACGCACAACTAAGTCAAACTGATTAGCTTTGAGTGAACTTTGTTAAGTCATTTATTTGAAAATAAAAAAACTACTGACTGCCTTTAAATTTCTGGTAATTTATCTTTAATTTACAATCATTAACTCTTCTGCTACCTTTGCTACTTCCTCACCCTTTTTTTTTAGCACTTTATTCTTAAAACATGAATTTTTTATGCTCTCCTGCCAATCTGCTTCTCTACTCACTCAGTAAACCACAGCATCACCTTCTGGCCAAACACTGGATTTTACACTGGATGCCTTTTCTGACGCAACCTTTCCATTTATCCAGGATTGAGGGCGGCACTAGGAGTCTATGTCTTGAACCAGGATTTTTCACGTGTAAGGCAATGTGACAGAGGCACAGCCCTTGTTTATTAATCAGACTACAGAGCAGAAAACTTTGTAGAAGAAGGCATTTATACAAAAACACCCGACAAAAAAAATATAGATTCAACCTAAACCTAAAGCATTTTTATTTTACGGAGCAAACAAGGTACACTATTAGAAATGGCCTTAAAGTAAAACATTTGAGTGTAAAATTCTCAAATTTAAAGTGCACATACAAACACATTTTTATAAACAAGGCACTGGGTATGGAGGGTGTAGTGGTTAGCACTGTGCTGCCTCACAAGACGAGGTCCTGAGTTCGATCCACAAGGCAAGCTGGGGCCTTTACGGATTGGATAAGCAGAAGAAATCTGATAGATGGCCAGAAGGCTGTGACTATAATGACTATAACTTTTAGCCTGAACCATAAATCAGTTAACTATAATATTAATGGCCGTTAAGGGACATGTTCACGACAACTAGGACCCCTTTACTCCTCTTTGGAGCTGAAGTGCAATTTAGTCTCTTTAAGCATATTGTTTTAGTTTATCCTGCCTATAACAGTCCAGCCTTTGAAAAAAACACCGATCCCCTAAACAACAACAACAACAATAATAATAATAATAATAATAAACATGCTGTTTTCTATCAATAAGCAAGAAGAAATACCCTCTTTCAGGGAGTGATTTGGTGCACAGGTGTGCATTTTGACTGTCTAACCACATCTAGTCTAAAGAAATGTTTCACTCACTGGAACACGCTGGGCCCAAACACAGTGGCGAGGTTGTGTGCAGTCATGCGGTTGTCCTTGTGGTTGCTTTCCACAAGGGTGAGGAAGTGGCAGAGGTATTGCAGGAGACTGTAGTGGACACCTGGAAGCTGCAGGAGAAGGTGTCTCAAGTCTGACCAGGTTTCCTCATCACCACCACGCTCTACAGATACACAAGGTTATATAATTTTTTGTTTAATTAATTCAACGTGTGCAGTTTATGAAATCTCTGTCAAACAAACTTTAGTGGAAAGGTTAGTAATGCACTTGTGCTTAAGGTAATTCTGCTTTGGTCTATTTACACAAAATTAATTAACAACCATCCAGGTAAAATTCCAAGTATAATGAATACCATTATAGCCTATCTCCAGAAGGGCGTACGGCTCCATCTGCCATCCCTCTATAATATCTAATCTTGGGTTATTGTGACTTCTAATACCTGAGCATTACTGCCTGAAAATATGTTGATGCTATTACTGGGGGTACATAATTGGGTCAGAGTTGGATAAACGGATACAACTGCTGATCCCAAATGACTTAGTGACGCAAACGTTGTGAGTGTGCACTGTAGGTCTATGTGAATGTGAATGCATGCGTGTGAATGTGGCTATGTGGGTACATCTGTCTCAGGTTGGAGAGGGGCAGTAATCGCCTAGAGCTCTCACAGCTGCTCTTTTGACAGCTGAGTAAAGTTCAGATTCTGTGTGTGTGTGTGTGTGTGTGTGTGTGTTTGTTTGGGGACACAGGGCCACAACACAAGTGAAATCAACACCATGCATGAAGGTATACTAGAAATGAAATGTACTAATTTAAATGAGAATAAAAATATATTGGTTGTGGTTATGTATGTAGTGTTCAAGTGCTTGGCTTAACAGCTGATTGAGTATACATGTCGTATTACATGCATATGTACATATAAAAAGTAACCGTACACAGTAGGTTATCATACACCTTTCCATGAGGTCTGAATTGCTGCTGCAGCAGAATAAAAAAAAAAAAACTTTGAGTGGCTGCAAAAATATAAAAAACCAATTGGAGGAAAATATGCATTTAAATATATAGCATATTAGTTTTAGCAGCGCCGGGAAAATATAGGAGAGAGACAAAATTAAAATATTATAGACAAATATGTGATTAAATGTAGCTCAATGGTACAAATGTATTTAACTTAAGTATACAGAAATAAAAAGAGACAACAAAAGGGTTGACCACTGCTATTATTAGACATTAATAATCCTAAACTGTCCATATGAGAATAATATAAGTAAAGGAGGATGTTAAGTAATATTGTTTTCCTACAAACCGTAGGGCACAATTTAATGCATTATTAATATATTTTGACCTATAATATTTTGCTCACAGAATCAAAATCATTTATTTTTCTTTTAATTTTGAAAAAAAAAGGGTTAATACATGTCTTAAGTTCTTTGATTCAAATCTGATAGCAATAGCAACTTCTTTTTAATACTACTAAGATTTCTAAAAGTGGTTCAATTTTTGTGAAATGCAGAAAATCCTGGCATTTAGAAAGAATTAATAACAAACTGGGATTTTGTCTGGATAAATTAATGAAACACGCCTGGTAGAAACAAAACAGTTTAACAAAGGCCAGCAAAGTAATTTATCTAGCAGTTATCGTCAGGAGCAGCTTTACTATGCAGGCTGACATTCATGAGGTCTATGCAAGCAAAAGGAATGCAGCAGATACAGTATACACCGCCACCATCAAACAGATTAAACCCAGCACTGAAACTGGGAGCGATCGCAGATGCTTTTCCTGCTAAATGACTCACTTCACTTTTTATGACCTCAAAGGTTTATTACCAGAAAAATCAGGTCCATCGCCCTTCATATTACACCCTCCCTCACAAGCAAACACACAAGTTTATAAATGCTCTGCCTGCTGTAGACGCCTGAGCGGCTAATCGTAAAATTCATCAGCTAAAGATAGTCTTGCTGATCATCCAGTCAGAGTCATGACCCAGATCTACATTACACTGGAGAGGTGTATCCAATAATATCGACATGTTCGCATGGGGCCGGTCAAAAAACAAACAACAGAAAACAAAAACACTGATCCGCTACATGTTGCAGGATAATTTTTATACAAAGCCAATATAAAAATAAGGAGAAAAGGTAGGACCACATGTTGCTATTTTACCTTGATAGTGCTGTATTAGCGCCTGCTGGATTGTCACAACTACCAGACCCTCAGGAAGATCTCTGAGGTACTGTTTGAGCAAGCTGGCAACAGTGCAGGAATCAGATTCAGAGAGTAGGTTCACATCCTCACCACCCTCCAAATGCTGCTTCAGGGTCTCCACAGCACGGACATTTCCATTTACCCTGAACAGACCGTCCTGATGCAGTGCTGGAGGAGTTAAGAGATAAGAAATATTAAGAATAAAAAAAATATTCACTTACAAGGTCTTGAATGATGAATCCCCATCTTATCTTAAAGACCTCATTGTCTCAAATCACCCCGATAGAGCACTTTGCTCTCAGACTTCAGGGAGGTTGCGACCCTCCCTGAGCCTGATTCTGCCAGAAGTTTCATCCTATTAAAAGTGACATTTTCCTTCCCACTGTTGCCAAGTGCTCGAGCCCCAACGCCCCCAGAAACGGGGCAAAAGGCAGAAGATCGCATTTGGGGGCATTGAGGCTTAAGAGGTTAAAGGGGGGCAGTGTGATTGTTGGGGTTTTCCATTGTAGGATTTTTACAACATTACAATGTAAAACGCCTTGAGGTGACTAATGTTGTGATTTGGTGCTATCGAAATTAAATTAAACTAAATATTTATTAAAAACATGTTCTGTTTCTTAAATACAAAATCTAACTTTTATTTAATTTTTTTCTTGGTAGCAGACTTACTTTACATCCTCAGAGAATACAGAGCAATTTGCAGCTCTGCACTGTAACTGTGACTTGCCAGAATCTTTCCTGACCCACTGTTACATCCTGTGGCACTGATATCAAGTCTGAACTTTATCTTCATCTTCATCATCTTTATCTTTATCTATAAGCATTTTTGTGACCCAGAAGTGTTCCTATTGTGAAAATAGAAAAATACTGTTAACCACCTTATTATTTTTTAAATTCTTTATAATGTTCAAAGACGCACTTAGAAAAAATAGCACCTTATAAATGATTTTTTTTATTTTGTGGTGGCTGAAGTATAACTTATAATTCATAACTTATTTTTACCTTCTTGCTAACCTCAGTATTAGTTGGTTGTTTTTAGCATGACATTTTTGCATTAAATAACTACACTTTTGTATTCACTGTTAGCATTCTCACTATTTTGATTAGTTCAAATGCACTAAGGGTATGGTAAGGCTTATTCCTGGGAATTTACTAAAACCACTGTTATGAAGCCTTACCTCTGCAGCACTGTCTTTAAACATGGAATTAACAGCTTAGATTTCTGTTAATAGCTGTCAGTGTTTTGATTTTGTTGCTATTTAGCGTTGCTAAGTGCTAGCTAAAACCTTAGCAACTGTCTTTTGCTTTATCTACACCTGTAACTAACCTTATTTTGTCGCACTTAGTAGTTTACAATAAAATGATAATAATAACATAAAAAATATACAAAAATTCTTACTAAAATATTACCACTCATGTTAAGCACCCTTTAATTTTTGTTTTTAACTGCTAATATTTAGCATAGTTGTATAAGATGTGTGAAATCAATACCAATATTTATAGGAGTAGTTATTTGGAACTATTTCCTGGCCAAATTATACTATTCACAAATTATACTATTCACAAATAAGTATATAAATTACTGGATTATAAATTTGTTTTTAAAAATAAATAAATAAAACAAAACAAGATCCAATTAAAAAAGAATTTAATTGCTTCAAGCACCACTTTCAAAAATGAAATTTGTCCTCCAGGGTGATTTAAAGGAGGAAGAAATCAACAGCTGTAACGTGTAGGCTATTTATCCTTTGTTTGCCCATAAGGACTTATATTATTTCCCTCCATGCTTACCGTACCTTGTTATGAGACAGTCTGTAAATACAAAGCACAGTCAAATGTTTGCATAGGGAGTTTAAGTCAAATTAAACACACTGCAATAACTAGTTTAAATGAGGCCTATGTTTTCAGTCAACCTGAGCAGGATATGGTTTTCTTGTAGGGACATCTAGTGTTCAAACAGAAGAACTACAGAAAATAATTTACTTCAATAAAGAAATGAATGCTGGGGTAATGAGTTGGCTTACATTAAAGACTGCATTGATCGTTTGTCAAAGCAGGATCTGCGGATTTGTGATTATATTTACTCATTTAGCAAAAAAATTTGCTGTCTAAATTGTTCATCTCATTGAAAACTATTACATATTTATTCTAATTTGTTTTCTATATTTGGTATTTGGATGATGATGATGGAAACTTGTAGTTTGTTTAAACCTGATTCAACTTTGCTTGTTTTTTTTGTCTGCAGCAAAATAAATGGCAAACTATTAAAATGATTGTAGGTGTGTATTAATGAGGAGTAACTACGTGAAGAGTTAGACGAGAAATATTAATAATGGATGCAATGACAAGAAACCATTTAACTCTATTTCAGTAGTCTAGTAACGTTGCTCTGGTCTAATTCGTATCCAGCTCATATTAAAGAGACGTAGCAGATTGACATGATGGTGTTTCTGATTATTGTACAACTGTATGATTTATTCAGCACATATTATGTAATACAAGGAACCTAGATGCCACTACAAAGCTGTATTTATATAGTGACACCAGTGAGATCAGAAGTTCAAAAATGTATGTGCATCTTAATCTTCTCAGCATGCAAACCCAAATTGCATTGCGACTGACTTTTACAAAAGCTTTCATGCATTTTTGCCTCACCATGCTTGCGGAGATGCTCCACCATCCTCCGCACCACCAGAGGCACTCCATCCTCCAGCAGCCCCTGCTCTCGAAGCTCAAACAGAGACGCTCCAAACACCTTGGTGTGCTTGGCTGCGACAATCCTGGGTCTCAGGATGGGTATCTGGACCATCTTTTTCATGTCTTCTTTAACCTGCACTGCCGCCTTGTTGTGCTGCAGGGAAGGGAGAGCAGATAGCAGCAGTCACACACCGACACTATGGAAACGAAGACAGACATCTTTGTAGACACCTGTTACGAAGGAAAGCGCACTTCATCCCAAAGACTAGAACGTGTGTGCTGCTGCTCATGAAGTGGCTGACTACACGCAGAGCTCTTTCTGTCACTCTGCCATGCTCTTACAGGTCGCCATGTGCTGAGAGCTGGAAGGAAGATAAAGAGGAGGGCTGGCTGTGCATGAGTTGCTACGACAAATATCAGGTTACCCCGCAACACATCTTTGGTTAAAGACATTGCCAGAGTGACACACACACACACCAAAACACACACATACACAAATAGGCATATGGGCACATATTTAGAAAAGTACATGTGATATATGCTCAGCTGTCAGGAATCCAAATGATAGTAAGGATATGAGATCAAGTAGACAGGCAGGTATAATACCTTAAGAGGACAGTCTCATAGGCTTGCTTTGGCTTATTTTATTCAGAAACAGAAAAAAAACATAATATTGAAAAAACATATTATTACATTTTCCGATTTGCTACTGATGTGTGATTGATTACTTCACATAGGCTACTATTCAGTACATATTCATATAGACCCATAAGTCTAATTGTAAAGGAGTAAATAAAGAAGCATTTTTCATTTAAGTGTACCAAAAAGTACTAAGAGTGCTCAAGTAACTCAGAATTGAACTTGGGTACAGCAGGTTAGCTTTTACACTTTGTGTACTCTTAGCCAAGCTGAGCCAATTGAAAGTCTGAATTTAATGTTCACCTGATAACATACTGAGGCAAACAGCTTCCCCGTGATCTCTGTATCTGCATACAGAGACTTTAAGACTTACTTGTTGTCTGTCTCTGAGAGCCTAACTTTCCAGCAAATTCCTCATTCATTCAGAACAGAACAGTACTGAGCAAAAGTCCTGAGTCACCCCTTCTTTCTTTAATAGGGCTTTGGCGTGTGATGTCACGGGAGGGGGCGTGGCCAGGATTTTTGGTCGAGGTGCAAGGAAGCTTCCAAGGAGCCGGACTTTCATTTAATTTTTTAAAGGGATCTTGAGCAACAGCTCTCCAGGGTTCCGGAACGTCTTTCTGAGTTTTTCTTTGGACACTGGCTACTTTTTCACTCATTTTTTAGTCCATTCCTTGCACCTGAGCATTTTCAGGTGAATTTATTTATTTAATTTTTTTGTTAAACTACTGATTTGATATACAGTATCTGAAAGTCATGACCTTACGAAACAGGAAAATTCCAGCAACGACCTGACAAAAGACCTGAGAGATGTGTGTGGCCGTTTAGTTGATCCATCTGCCGTTCAGTGAAGCCTCATTAGAAATGGTCTCAGTGAAAAGACAACTCTCAGGAAGCAAATGTCTTAGCTTCCTAAGACCTGAACTCTGTCATGGCATGCATTTTTAATTTTCTTTGTTATTTGGGCTGATTGGGACCTGATAAATGTAAAAACAAAGAATTACCAGTTTTTTAGGGTTTTTTTAAGCTGATTTTTGTTTCTGAGAAAAATGAGTACCACATATAAAGACATTTTTTTGTAAATTTCGATAGAACAGTGGCAGTATAATGTCCTCGTAAGTGGATATCAGGCCCTTGTAGAGCCAAATTTTGTATTTTGGTCTAGATAGCCCAAAATGTGATGTCCACATATGTAGACGCCAGGTCCTAGGAGGTCAAGGGAGGGGAGCGGGGAGAAAAGGATGATGCTGTATGCCAAATTACAGAATATCTAGACTGAAAAATGAGTGGCAACAGGTGTGAAAGATCGAAGTTGTCGTGAACAGGTAGTGTTAGTGTTTGGGGCTGCATTTCCGGGATCTTGTCAAAACTGATGGATTTCTGAACACAGAAAGCACCATCAGATTTTCATCCACCATACAATAACACGTGAACATCATTTGACTGGCAACGGCTTTATTTTTCAGTGTGACAATGATCAGAAGAGACCGGGGTTAAAAATGTGGCTACAATAAGGTCCATAGTGGCACAGTGGCTGTAATATTTGAGGAATGTGGAACTACTACTGATTTTATTCCCTTTAGTCACCACTTGCTAAGACACAGACGCTAGAGTCATGTGCTGATTAAAACCCTCCTCACAGATGGTGCTAAGATGGGTAAGAAGACAAAATCTTTAGCGTGGCAGATGCTCCGACTGTGTTAATGCATCATACATTATCACTTAAATCAGCATTTATGAAAGCTGGACACACATGTCCTAATGGTTGCCAGACAAGCTAAACAGAGGAATCACCAAATAATGCAACTGAACCTTCTTGCTGAAGGCAAAGAAGAGATTTATTCACTTGAAGCATTTGAATTTTGAATCCAAATGCTTTAAGCTTGGATCAACTTGCCATGTTTTCAAAAATGAGAAGATGTCAGGTGTAAATAAGCTAGAAATAAGAAGTTTGGCTGGGCGAAAACAAGAAGGTCACGACAGGACTTCGCACATGGAGTTCAGCGTTGTATTTTAACTGCCTGATAGAAAGCATCACATTTTTCTTCATTAATCTTTAGATTTTCCGCTTGCACAAATGATTGTTTATTGTATCTAATTGATTTTATGTGGCCATAGTTGGACATCTCAGAGTTACAGTCTGGGCTCCTCTGCTACCACTGCTGCAGGTGTTAAGGAGTTAAGCTGGTCTGAGCTAAGTCTGACCGTGAGACTGACTCTGAGGGGCCTAACGGAGCAGATGTCCCACTAAATCTTCCTTTACTATCATACACGTAGCAGATATAACTGAATTGCAGTATTGCTGAATTCACACAGCAGGCGGACTCTGAGATGAAAAGTTTTACAGCAGGTTTTGGCTTTTTCGTTAAGTTTCCTGTCAGCAATTTGAATGCAAGCACAATCGCCTCCATTGTTTACTGGGATTCAGCTAAAGATGCTCTTCCCCTCCCCCATTTTTAAGATATTTTCACACTTCAACATCTGATAGTGGAAAAGGAAACTGATTGACAAGGACCTGAGGGAAGGAACTGTTTCCCCTTGCTCAAACATTTTCTTTGGTTTTGACACAAAGCATTGTACTGTAAATAGGCTGCTAACAGTACGACCCATCTAGCATAGGGGTGTCAAACATAAGGTCCTGGGTCCAGAATTAGCCTATCTGGCCCACTGAAAGGCTTTAGAAAATCTGGAGGTCATAAATTTTGCACTTTTTACTGTAGTTTCATAAATTTTATAGCCTGTCCTATTGGCAAAGACTCCCTCACAGTCTTTCATACTACACCAATGTAATGAAGTAATAAATAAACAATTTGAATTCCTGTTTTTTCACAACTACATATAAATGTCCATTTCTTTTTTTTTTAAGTGTCCACAGTAAAATAAATTAATAAAAAAGGACATTTTTTGTGAATTAACAAAAACCTTCAGCTTTATAATTACAGAGCGGTTTGGCTAATGAGTTACAAGACATTTTTCCAAAATATTACAAACTCATTTCTTACAATTTAAGCCCAAAGAGTTGTGCTGATAGACTTCTTTCATTAACTACAGCAGGGATGTATGGTTGAAACTGCACTTAAATTTCTTATCCTGAGGCGATTTAATGTGCAGTTAAACTACTTTACATTGACTTTACGCTCGTCCTGGCCACTTAAGATGTGGCACACAACATAAAACGACTTTTCCAACCCTGATCTGGCTCGTCTCCTACTTGCTCATGAAGAGGACAGCAAGCTCGAGCATGTGCCCTCCTTTTCCTCCACCCCCCCACCTCCCTTGTCCCTCCCTCCTTCCCTGTGTGGGTGGCCATTGAAGCAACTGGCAGCAAAAGCACCACAGGAACCCTGAAGGAACAGCTGCAGAGCTCAAAGTTACTACTGCAAGAAGAAAAACATTAAAAAAAACATAGAATATGCTGGTGCAGTGCTTGTAACAACGCAACATTTCTGGAAGTGATCTCATCCCTGGAAAAAAAAAATAGAAATTACTGGCGTTGAGTGGAAACATAAAACATACAGTGTTTCTGTCTTAAACAGTTGTTGTTTAAAGATGCTAGAGTAAATTTAATGTTGACCTACAGTAAGAAGAAGGATTTTTCTCTTCACAAGAGGCAAGTAGATTGGTCATTACAGCCCTATGAGTCATTGCTGTTTGGTTATAAAAGTTAGCTGAGGAAGGGAAAGTTAAGATTTACCTCAGGAAGAGAACATTTGTCCCTCCTGGACATTTTAAAGAGACAACACACCCCATGAGCAGAACAGCTCCGTTATATGTTCTTCAGCTCTTATTCACAGGTCGAATGGGAAGTCAACTCAAGCTTTGTAGTTTCTACTCACACAGATGGTCATAGCTCCTGCCCCCATTCTCCCACAGAGAAAACGCCGGTGGCACTCCGGGCAAAGATGAGGAGAAAAAGTACTGCTGGCTTCCCTCCTCCTCTCCTCACTCCCTTCCAGGACACACTCCTAGACTTTTCCCAGGGCTGGGAATCGTTTTCGCCTCACACCAAGCCATTCAGATACTCTAAAAAACACACATATAATCCAAACACGGGGGGAAAAAAAAAAGTCTGAGGAAGTGCTGTCACTACCGGCAGACTGGGCAGACCATGAGCGCAGATTAGTGCTTGTCTCTTTCTCTCTCCCTCCCTCTTCATTCTCCCCCTCCTAGGCTGAAATCTGAGCCGAGTATTTCCATTGGCTGAGGCCTGGTCATGTGATCAAGGGGGTTAAAACCACCAAAACTTTAAATAAGTGCTGCAACATTCATCTACCAGAGATCAGAGCTAATCAGTGACTGGAAACGTTTTACTCAACTTATTAAAGTACAAGGAAACGGCTTCAGAGCTTCATATAGTTTCATCACAGAGATTTTTTTTAAAGCTCTGTTATTTTATTAAACGTTTTCTGTTCCGGTTATTTTTTTTTGTTCTTTTATGTATTATTGTGGACTAAATATATATAACAGATAAACAGCTGGTCACAGAGACATTGGATTAATTAAAACACAACAAGAAACTGACTGGCAAATTAAATTATATACATGGTTATTAGAGTTATATAAAATGAACAATAGTTATGAACGTTGATTTTTTTAACGCTACACTTTTTATCACAGTTAAAATATTCATTTTGAACCTCTGAATGGCAACACAGAACTACAAAGTAAAACGAAACAGTAACTACAAGCTTTAAAGATATATTTTTTTTATTATATTTTATATTTTATACATAATTTTACAAATTATTTTACAAATATTTGCTAATGTTCAGCAGTGTTTAATATGTAGAAAAGTATAAGCAATATGGTATTTGTTGTGGGATTTTCTAAATATTTTTACGATTTCGGGCTACAAGCAAAGTTGCCTTTTAGCCCGGTGCTGTAGGTCAGTATTTGTTTTAAAGAAAAAAATGAAATCTAAACATGTAATAATCTCTAGCTAAAGATTTCAGCTTCATACAGCTTTTCCGCTTTCATAAATATATTTCTTAATGTTGTTGTCAATCCAGTCACTGAAGGCGGAGACGCAGGTGAACACTGATGGTTTCTTGTCTCTGATGCAGCCCTGAGGTCCAAAGCTGACGATGCCGTGTACCTCCCAGGCTGTGTTTGCTCCTCCAGCACCAGTGGCAGTTGCGCAGGCGAGAGGACCGCCGGAGTCACCCTACCAGGAGACAGCGGGACAAAAAAAAATCAGCAAAGATCTACTTATGATGCATGGCAGAACATTAGATTTTGGCAGCTGCTGTAAATCGTCTCCGTGCCCTTGAATTTGTAGAAGTCAGGCTTTATTAACAGTCTGACAAAGTATTCATGAGGCAAATGTCAGAGTCGTGCTTTATGAAGCTCCTAAAATGTAAAACTTGCCATTTTTCACATTGCTGCATTTCTAGCAGCTGCTCGTTAAGGGGGGCGAATAATGTTTTTGTGTTCTTCTGTCTAATTAGGCCTGCAAACTGGGCAGCAGCCATTGAGATCAAGGCTGAATGACCGCAAACAAAACCATTTTCAGGGAGCTGCATAAAAGACGAAGAGAGGCTGACACACTTACGTAATATTTAAATAACTCGGAAGGAATTTAAACAATGAGCAACAGTCCCACAACTTTCAGTGTGTCCATTTAGATGAAGGCTTTATCAATATATTGTCCAAACATCAGTGCATCCTTAATTCATGCAAATATTCTTTTCTAAATGTGTCATCGAACCTGACAGGCTGACTTGAGCTCATCTGGGGACTCGTAGCCGGCACAGATCATGGAGGGCCTGAGGGTGTCCCACCAGTAAGCAGGCTTACTGCAGGTTTCAAAGTCAATAACAGGCAGCGCTGCCTGATTAAGCTTCTCAGCCACTTTGGGGAACAGGTTGCCTAAATGAAACAAGAACAAATTAAAATGTTTACATCATAGAAATTGCAGAAAACAACACAGACACATTTACACTAATAACTTTGCTTTACATATTGTATCACTAAGTCTAAAGTCATCACTACTGCTGGATGCCTTTTTATGCGTGTGCCCCCTTCTTTTCACAGCAGGGGACATCCAGCAGGCTGAGGGAGGTAGAATGAGGAAAAAGGATCATACAGAGACCAGGAACAACAAACATCATAAAAAATGAATACAAAAGTTAGTCACATGCAATAATAGTGGGGATTGGACATGAAATGACCACAGCAGCCTGGGACTATAGCAACATAAGTAAGAATGGCTCAGGGTCACTGATCCAGCCTGGCGTTTCTGGGCAGAGAGACTCAATTTTGTGTAGTTGTGGCTTTGTAGACTATTGCATTGGATTTAAAATCAAGCAATCAAGATGTAATTGAAGTGCAAACTTTCAGCTTTAATTCCAGGCATTTAACAAAAGTATTGCATTAACTGTTTATAAACTACAGCCACTTTTATACATTGTCCCGCATTTTCAGAAGCCCAAAAACAATTGGACAATTCAAAGTTGTTCTTTCATTGCAGACTCTTTCTTTTCTTTCTCTTGTGTTTTTTATGACTAGTTTCTCAGCATCACTGGGACAGAATGTTCCTAATTTTATAATACAAGTACAGACTGAAGCAGGGTTGGAAATGTGTGAATGCTTTTACCTTTCTCGTCTCCCCAGCCGGTGACGAAGCACGGTGTCCCAGCAGGCATCACGACCCCGTGTTTGGGCAAGCAGATGGGGCTGATCTCTCTTCTCATATTGACAGGTTTGGCCAAGTGCACCAGGGATATGTCGTTGGTGATGTCATTGGGATCCTGCTCATAGACAAATCCTTCGTGGCGAATGATGGTATCCACCTCGTAGCATTCCTCAGCTGAGGGAATGTCCATGGAGGAGTTCATGTGGTGCTTCCCCAGGCACATGCGCCAAAAAGAGGGCACATTCAGAGGGCTGGAAATCAAATGGAAGGTAAATGTGAAGGAGACAGAAGAGGTTTAATTTTTTCTTCGGCTGCTGTTTTAGCATTTGTGGACTTTACTAATGATTGAATGTAAAAGGTTTTACAGTTTTGCCTGATGTTCTACAGTCACTGATCCCTACTGATTACTCCAGCTAGTTCTTAACTTTAGCTTTCTATGACCAAAGCTCATATAACACTATGTAAGGGTTAAACTCATTATAACGACAGCTATAAAGCTGAGGGGAGCTGCAGATTCAGGTGATTTTTCACATTTCATTACACTTTCATTTGATGCATTGTAACTTCAGATTTATCAGGTATAATCACTTTCAAAAACTGCGTGCTATTTAAATTCCCATAATTCAGACAGTTTTGTAGTTATATCTTACAACATGAAACAGTGAGCAGCAGTCAGGATCCATTCTTCATGAATCAAAGAGCCTCCGCAGCCATGCATGTAAGGTATAGGAGAGAACGGTGAAGCCTAGAAAAGAGAGACGTGAATATTTATAGAAGAAAAGATCTGCTCTGTCACTGACTACCAGGCAGAACAGGAGCTGACAGTACCTGCATAGAGACTTGCCAGGGCCAGGAGTGGGGGATCGCCTCGACACCATTTACGACTCTCACAGTGGCTGTGCTAGGCTTCACCTCTGGGTTTCCACAATTTTCTGGCCAGACTGGGAAAAGAAAGTGCACCATTTCAGTTAATATCTATACCAGTCATACAGTAAATATATACAAATAGAATAAAGAGTAAAGGAGGCATAGTAGTGCTGGTAGCTTGATTAATCAGTAGCATAGCTGTTATACTACAACAGCAGTTTTTCTTACAGTAAAAAATATTTATGACACAGTGAATTTAAGCATTATGGTGTATTACTGTCAGCTTGGTCACCATTATACTGTTTTTAACGGTGAAATATAACCACATGTCCCAACACTGAGACGCTTGTGTCAGTATCTGTATTTTGGTGAACTCTGACAAGATAACAGCTGTGTCACAATTCACCTACTCCTTGTGCCAGACAGGCATAAAACTGCTGCTGTTTTCAACATTGGTCCAACAACCACTCTGACGGTGAACGCTAGGCAGACATGACTTACAACTACAGAAGTCTCGGTCATGGTGATGCCAAACCATGCAGGTCTAAACCTTAACACCACAATGTTTAGTCTGAAATTATAACACGTAACTTATTGACATAAACTTGAATTTGAAATTGAAACATTTGTGTTCATTTATATTTGCACCGAATACACAAATAAATTGGCAATTTTTTTTCAGTAGGTTCAGATTGTTATTTGCACCAGTGTTTACAGTATTTGCCCGTATTAGCAAAGAACAACACAAATGTAACATTACAGGTTGTAACAGCTTAAGTTGCAGTTAACTGAGTTCTGTTTTCTTATGACTCTCAATTCATGAGGCTGTAAAACTTTGTGAAAAGAGTCTGATATAAGTAAATGAGCAAGTGAAAATCAATTTTGTTATTGACAGTGATACTGAAGTGACTTTTTGAGGACATCCTGAACTTTTCTGTCAGCAAGTACTGTTGTTTTTGGCTCTGTTAGCTATTATTAGCCTCTGTTAGCTGCTGTTAGCCTTTGTTAGCTGTTGCTCGATACTGTCACTCAAACTTTCTTTGGACTAAATATATAGAAAAAAAACCTCTCATACAATCAGCGTTGCAAACTCCTTAGTAAGGAAAATCGCTATTGGCTGTCCTAAAAGTCACTAGAAGTCACTAAATGACATCATCGTCTAATTTGCATAATTGGTCATGCTTATTTAATTGTAACTGACGACATAGGAGAGACATTAAAGAGAACAGTAAAAAAAGAATTGACTGCGTTACAGTCAGGGCGGGAGAAGCAGCTTCGCTCATGCACGATTCATTTGCAGTTTGGACATGTAGGGGTGAACATCTCCTGCTCTGACAGCAGCTGGGGGCGACTGCTGCGTGAGGACTATCCGCCGCCTGTGAGCACTTTGGCACAGGCGAGGTGCCCACGGCAGCACACGCTGCTTGTTGAGAGTAAGATCGAGATGTGCTTTCACGTCAAAAAGTCACAAGTTTCCAGTAACACCAGATACACATACAAAAACGTGATTAGCCTTAACAACTCACGGCTATTGTATTCAAGATGGTGGGGCAACATGGCAGCTTCCACAAATCAATTTCCACTCTATATATTTTTAATTCATAAAATTTAAAAGTTGATGATAATGCACTGATTGATGGAAAATGTAATTACAAACTAATAAATGTATATTTATGAATACAGTGTTTTTTCTCTCTTAGATAACCTAAAAACATGGCTGAATGTACCTTTAAAGTATTTTTATAGCAGTTTTTTTTTTTTTTACTGTGCAGGGCTACACTCACTGATGGTGATGTTGTCCCATGGATTACTAGGTAGAGGAGGTAAAGTTGGGATGATACTGGTGTCAGTAGTCCAGTAACCACGGAAACCCTTCTCTTGACTGGCTCCATCACTAAGGAAGCGGATGACGACTGTGTTGCTAGGGATGTTGATGAGGGGTGGAGGGGCAAAGCCACAGAATCGACCTGCAGAATAGACGAGAATAAATTACAGTTTTTCACCATTGTGAGTTATGTGACCTGAGATATATAAATTGTGGACTTTATTTAAGGTTCGGAGACCCACCGAGTGAATCCATCGTTTCACCATTGATGATCTCCACATAGTCCACACAGTTTCCTAACAGGTTTACAGCTTGCAGCTCAAAGTGAGTGAAGGCTACATGAATATTTTTTGTTGAAGGAACATTGATGCGCCACGTGCACACAGTCTGGGCTTGGTAGTCATTAGGCCAGTTAGGAGAAGTAATTTCACCCTGATTACTGCTGAAAGTCCCTCCACATGGAACTGAAGTAAAACAAGAAGAAACAGGAGAGAAGGGAATAGAGATTAAAAAGAGGAAAGATTTAAAAATAAAATAAAAATCAGATATTTAATGCTTTGTATTTTTAAATTTTCCCTCATGGTCTTGTGTTCTCTTACCCTCTTTAGGGTCCACTGCCCTCCAGGTGGCAGTGAAGCCTGAGTCCACCACTTTGTTGTTGGAGGAGAAACTGATGTAAAGTGTATTCCCATCACTCACCATGTCTGCAGGAGGCACGTGACTGCAGTGGGTACCTGAGGTAAACATGAAAATATGATAGAAGCTCTGTCCTAAGAGTTCATTTCACATTAAAAATTCCCCCCCAAAACTGCTGATGATCACTTTAGAAATTTTAAAGATTCGTTACATCACTGTGTCATGGTGTCATAACAACAAGAGGCTGCACCGACTGTGCTGAAATGTCTGTGCTGCTGTCTAGCAAGGAAAAAAAGCAGATCCTCACATACCTAGACTTCCTGTTTTGTCTGAGAGTCTGACTTTGTCATTTAGGCACAAATCACTCTCCTCCAGAGAGAAATTGTGGAAATGGAGGTGGACCAATTTGCCTTCAGGCACTTGGATGTTCCACTGGCAGTGGGCTGTGTTGCTATAGGTGCCAGGGTAACCCATAGAGGACAGAGTGCCACCAGTACCAGTCAATTCCTTTGGTCCCCCACAGCCAGATGCTACATAGGTAAAACAGAGAGAGAAAAACAGCATTACACTTTGACTTTGGCATATATTGTCACAGTGAGGAAACTAAGTATGTTTAAAGAGCTGGATTCATACTGTGCTCATTGTAGAGGTCTCTGCGGATGACATTTGTTATCCACGGGATGTAGGCAGAAGCGCGGGTGAACACAGAGGGCTTCTTGTTCATAATGCATCCAATAGGGCCAAAGCTGGTTATACCATGAACTTCCCATGGATCACCAACTTTATCCTGGCAAACCAGTGGTCCCCCTGAATCCCCCTGTCAAGAGACCCAACATAAAACCCAAATGCACAAACAGGTGTTTTTTTTGTTGTTGTTCTTTTTAAAGATTAGATAAGATTTTATGATTTTATGATGACATTATTTAGTCCCAGACTGAGGAAATTCACCTGTTAGAACCTGAGTGAGTCAAAAGGGAAAGTGAACTCAGAGACATATTATCAAGAGTAATTAAATCAAAAGTTATTTATACTACTATTACTACTTCTCCACAGTCTCATGCAAGGGGTTTTGTAGATCTTCTTTTACCTGACAAACAGACTTGAGCTCATCAGGCAGGGTATAACCACAGCAGATCATGGAGGTCCTGACCTGGAACCACCAGTAATCCATCCTCTTACAGGTGTCATAAGGCACCACAGGCAAGGCGACCTGGTTGAGCGCTTCTGCAGCTTTAGGATTAATTGAATCACCTGATAAACACACAGAGCGATTTCAATTGTTACAGAAGCCTCGAGATTGACTCAGAAACATCAAAAAGAGGCATTTACACATTAAATCCAGCAGAGGGCATGCTAAATGTGCAATTCTGAGGTGATGCAGTTCTAGTTTTTTGTAAATAAATATCCCTTTAACGCAGCTCTGAAACATTAGGCTACAATTATTATATCAGAGGCCGCTAATGAACATGACAAGACAAAAACAGCACCAGTTTCATCCCCCCAGCCGGTGGCGTAGCACTTCTTTCCCTCAGGTAGGGCTTCCTCTTCGGAAGGAAGGCAAGCGAATGATATCTCATCAGTGGGAGTCACCTCTCCGTCCAGTCTGACCAAGGCAATGTCAAACTCCACCGAGGGCACTGTGGGGTATTTAAAGCCCTCGTGGCGATAGATACCGGATATGCTGAAGCATTGCTCACTTGGCTCCGTGTAGGTCAAGTTGTGTTTGCCAAGGCACATGCGCCAACGCTCCAGCTCATCAGCGTATCTAGGTGGGAAATGAGCAGATGAACTAATGATAGTGCTTTACACCTGCACAGTCAGTGCACTGTGTGAAGTAAAGCTGTATC
>VUQR01036961.1:0-16999 GCA_015108515.1 Hemichromis elongatus
CGTCCACACTATCGTTTTGAGTCGTTTTTCACACCTTTGCACCGTTTTTCACACCTTTGCGCGTCCAGTACCGCGCATGCGTGAAATGTTAGACGAGCCGACCTGCCTGTTTACTTTCCGGCTCTTTAAAACGAGCTTTGAAATGGCGAGACAAAGCACCAAATGTGTCAAATGGAATGAAAATGAGGTGGAGCTGTTGCTCCAAGTCACAAATGAGTACATATTAATCTTCAACACGGCCACTAAAAACTTATTGACTGAAACTAAACTGAAACTGAGCAAACAAAACAACAAAACAACTGCGGTACGATGCCGTCTGACCATCTTAGTTAAAGAGGTCACATAACTGCATCACATGACTAACATACGTCACCGTTTCCAAAAAGCTCCGTTTTCCCTCCGTCTCAGTGTGGACGGGAGGGCGAAACGGAGAAAAAATAGATGCGTTTTCAAACGAAAACGCATTAGTGTGGACGTGGCCAGAGGGGGAGACTTTGGAGTCACACAAGAGTGTGAGTCCTGCAGATTTAACCTTTAGCTGTAATTTTTCTGGGTTTACTGGCTTTAGGTGAAAGAAACTGTTGAATGTTACAGTGGGGATGATTTGAATACAGTGTGAGACATACTGTGTTGAAACCAGTGCTACTCTTTTTACAGCAGAGTGTTAACTTTATGATTTGTTACAGCACCTCTGGAATTGGTGACCCAGCTCTGAGCTCCAGGACACTCCATATGTGTTGCTAATGTTTGCTTCCGTTTCAGGGTGATTGTAAAGGATCCAGCACACATAGACAAGTGACAATAAGCAAGATTTGCAGAGACTATAGACCATCTAAATCTTGGGCTCATTATCTGACCACTGTTGAGCTCATAGTGAAAAAATTAGTGAGTGACATTGCTTAAAGAAAGTCACTGATCACAAGTGAAATAAACACAGGGATGATCCAAGATTGGGGCAAATTATGGAAACAGTGGGTCAATAATTTAGAGCAAAACTGCATATGACACTTGTCTCTGTGGTGCTGAGTGCTTTATTACTCATATGATATAGTCATTTGGAAATGTGAAGTTTTCATCCTGTATCCTGTATCCTGGAAGACACAGGATGTGTCTTCCAGGATACAGGCTCCAAGTGGAGCTGGAAGTTAAACAAGCTTAACATTTGACCATTGACTAATGTTTTTCACAGGGTTACAGGACTGGAGTGGAGCTTCTCCAGGGGAGAAGCCCTGAAAATTTTAAGAGACAATGTACATCTTTCTTGCGCATGTCTAATTGTGCTGAGATGACACATGGCAAGGGCCATGTGGCAAAAGGGAAAGGGTTGAGGGTTTTTTCTGGGGGAGCTTTCATTTTTTTAATTACAGGAGTTTGACGGAAGAAGATCATCCTCAAGATGCAGACTGAGTCAAGGACTGAAAGCTTAAAGAGGGTCAGTGAGGAGCAGGGACCACCTCCAGCACAGCTGACAACTCAGAGGAGAGCTGCGCCACTGGACTTCCTGGGAATCATTCTGCGTTGGAATGGCAACTGAGGGATGAAGGGAATGTGCCAAGCTCCAATCGTCCGGGCACAGGAAGATCAGCAATGGAAGTGTGATTTGGTGAACAGCAGAGACACCAGGAGCTACGTCGGTGTATGGAAATGACTGACAGCACTTTTCCATGATGATCACCTGCAGCTGTTTCACTCTGCTGTGTGGAGTTTGATACTCTGAAGATGGTCTTTCCTATTTTTTGCATCGTGGACACTTCTACAGGAAGGCTGGAATTTTGAGCCATGGGCATAGCCATGCCTCAACAGGGGAGAAGAAAGGACAGTAGAGGAGTCATAAGCTATGTTGACTCTACTCCCCCCTCTTGAAGAATGCCTGCAGTGAAGTGATGGGGCGGAAGGTCCATACTAGGTGCTGCTGACGACGCCCTTAACAGTGAAGATAGCTGAGAAGTCCACCTGGATTCACCAAATCCATTGCAAGAAGGTGACACACTTTCAGGCCAGCTTGGAGTAAGTGGTGAAACAGTCCGGCTACACAGGGGAGAGGTACCAATAGGGTCAGCTCGCCTCAAACCGGTGAAGAAATCAGCGGATCCCCATACTCATTTAGAATGGCTGGTAAAGTGCTGTCTACCCTCTTGAGTGGAATGGCCCTGGCACTGACATGGACGACTGTGGAGACCCTGTATTACAGAGCCCAGCACATCCAGTACCCGCATGGGTTTTTCAGCCAGTTACTGGTGGCAATTTATGAACATGACCACTCACATAAATAAGAAGACAAATTGTTATGTTTGTTCACACATGCCTCTGGACTGTGGCCATATAGCATCACCAAGAGCAAAACTGTGTGTTTGCTTGCCTTGGCCACACATCCAGGGATGAGACATACGGGGAACACTGCTGACTTTTCGACTCCCCTGAACCTGAAGGGGAAGGTCAACTCACTAGTAGCTGGCAGGATGAATTGTTCGGGTGAGACGGACCTACTGGCATGACCTCAATTACCAGACCCATTGCCGGACAGTATACTGCTGAACAAACTGAAGGCAGGCCAGTTACTCATGTGTGTGAAGGGCAATGGGGCAGTCCACGTGGAGATTTGCCGTGACTTTAGACCTGATAACTGCATCTAAAGGAGGAGTATGTAAGTTTATAGGTGAAACGTGTTGTACGTTTAACGTTTAAGTGTTAACTCATGTTTTTGGACTGTTAACATTATTTTGCTTATTTGTAGGATGCATCTTACCATGTTTAAGATCAATGATAAGCAAAATGATTACGGATACTTTTGTTAACCATGTACTGTTGCAGCAACATGAGATGGATGAGATGAAAGACGTCTGCACTAGCAATGAATGCATTACACTTGAGTGATTTGCAAAATAATGACAAACAGGGGGGAATGTTGGAGTGAAATGCTAGAATGTTGTCATTATTATGCTTAAAGTTGTGGACTTGTGTGAACTGCAGGGTCGTAGACATCCTTTTATCTCCATCTACCCCTTCCTCACCTGTGGGGTGTTGAGAGACTAGAATGTGGTTTACAGGGAGACTAGAATGTGGATTACAGGGACATTCCAGCTACAGGTTCTGGTGTTGTCTCTAAAGGTGTGTGACTTTAGGGGCCCCGCTGAGATGACCCCTTGGTATCACCAGGAAGTCACCCACACACACACACACACACACACACACACACCCACACTCACACCCACACACACACACAGACACACGCACACAGACAGACAGGCACATACTCTGTTCACAATCATGTCTGTGTGAAACTGTAATATGTTAATGATCCTATGTGTATTCATGTAACCGTGATAAAAGGCTGCAGGAGAAGGCCGTCTCTTTGTTGTTGGCTGGGAGCGGGCTGGGAGCTTTCTGCTCCTGGACCCTTCTTCCCAACTTCCGTTGCGCAAGTTAAAACCCGTTTAAGCTGTTTGTCTCTTTCTGTTCATGGTGAGAAGTCTCAGTACTAGCGAGGCCTGCGAGGAGCAGATCTAACATAAATATACAACCAGCAATTTGTATATTAATGCTATGATGAGCTATTTTTAAAATACATCTTACCTCCATCTGGGTAGCTATGGTGCACTCACAGCAAATGCAATGCAAAGTGTTGGCTCATGTAAATCAAATTAATCTTGGTGCGTAAAGGCCAGCTGGAGGACAAACCGATAGTCACGTTTTACATTACAATAACATTTCAGAACTTATCATAGAGTCTTGTGCTCTGTCCTGGTTTACCCATCTTTAAGAGCATGGCATCAATAAGTTTTGGTAAGGTGCGGATCACCTGTTCCAGCACTCTGTGCTTCAGTATAATTTATTTTCATTTTACTTGCTGTACAGATTTAAATGAAAGATGAAGTTTTATTACAAAAACATACCAACAATTGTGGGATAAATACATTTGATTTTGTGTATACTAATTATATATTTAAAGAATTTAGCAAATATATGTTAAATAAAGAAAATCTTAAATGAAAGAGTGTGCTGCAGGTGTTCTGACAGACACATTGCCTGTGTGTATGTGTTAAAGTTGCTTTAAATTTTGAGGATGGAGTGTCGGTGGGGGTTGATTCCCATGCTCCCATCAGCACCCAACTCCATACTCCATCTCTGCTGGCTTTTGTTGCTGCAGGCTGCATGTAGTTAAAAAAGAGAGCAAAAGAGGGGAGAAAACAGAAAGAGAAGGAGAGGGAGAAAGAGTAAGAGTCCCTAGAGAATTGGAGGGGCTGGTCTGTAGCTAACACTGTTAATAGCAGGCAGGGGTCAGCAGCGCTACTAAACAGCCTGTACGACTGCCAGGGTGGCTGTGAAAACAGCACCTGCTGGTAGCACCACTTGACAAAGGCAGCTGGGTCAACAGCCACTGTGGGAATTTATCAACTTTGGGAGGGGTGGCGTATGTGTGAGAGTGAGGGAGTGGGAGAAGGCAATAGTGCTTCCCCATGAGTTACAAGTAGAGAGACAGAAAGAGAACAACTAAAGTCAGAGAGTGGCATGAGACACTGATCATGCCATAACTGAGCATAAAACAGAGCGAAAAATGACAAAACACACAAGCGCAGCTGCAAAGATAAGACACAGAACCAGTCAGATGAATGCAGGGTCAGGTTATTTGTGCCCTCTCTTCTTCCCTTACATCAGATAAACATTAACAGTGACCACCCTTCAAGGAGTGTAAAGGCTCTGCCTCAAACTTGTTCCTGACTTGTCTGATTATTATGTTTGTCAGTGTGTACGTGTGTTTAGCTTGTTAGCTCGCAGGGGCTGTTTGATTGACACGAGGTGTATGTGAGAAAAGGGCTATGGAGTGGTGTACACTGTGCACTCTAACAATGGCCTAATCAAACGGCCCAGTGTGGTCTCTTTTGCTGTTTTGTCATCCGACTCCATTGTTTGGGGGCTCCTTTTGTAGCTTCTTTCCTTGTTTTAATTGTGTAAGAAATTTACTGTGTATTGTAGGAGCCAGGGCTATTCAGTGGGACTAGCAAGCAGCTTTGTCAAGAGGAGGACCACAGCGGAGATGTAGGAAGATTTAGGAGGGATAGGAAAATAAAGAAAAGACTTTTTTTTTTTTTCCCTGTAGCGTGCTGGGAGCTGGCGTAACACACATGCACACAAGCTCGCGTGTGCATGTGTACCCACCACCCATATGGTTTACATCTATGCGCACAATACACAGAAAAAAACCCCACATACAGATAAATATATCCATGAAGGAGCACCCGTGGTCTCCTTCCTTAGCACATCTAGTGATTTGTTACTTCCATGTCTAATGCAATTCATTAAGGAAGTCCCAGGACCCTATTTGAAGTTCACTGTGTCTTTTTTAAGTCTCTGCTCACTGTAATTCAATCAGTCTAGCTTGCAGCTGACAAAACCTGAACGTGTGAAAAGTCCTTCTCAATACTGCTTTCCCTGTGACGAGCTGCAACACGAAAAATGGCAAATTCCATTTCGTACCAGAAAGCAGCAGGAGATCTGGCTCTATATGTTAATTAAGCTCCTGCCAAGGACTGACCATAACAGCAACGTGGGGGTGCAACCTGGGGATTCTGAATTATGATGTGATAAACATGTAACTTTACTGTATGACCCTCAGAACATGTAAAAGGACATAAAACAGGTTTGTTCCTGGCACAAATATAATGCTTTCACTGTACAAATAATTGTTAATAAATGTAGACTCAGTGGGTCAAAAAAAGAAGCAAAACCCAGGCCGTGAATACCTGCAGTATGTGCAGCGTGAGGTACGCTCAGAAGTGCAGAACCAGGGTTACTCATGTATGTTTTAGACAAGCAACAAAGGGTGGAAATTAGATTCAAGCACTTTGCTGTGGAAAGGTGAAACATTAAACATGCTTGCACAGATACCTCTAAACTCTAGCCCAGCCTCTAAACTCTAAGGTCCTCTCACTGATCGTTAAGCCAGAAGCACATCTTATAGTCACCACACTGAGATACTATCAGTAAAGATATTAATGATAAATATTAATGCATATTCCTATCCCACTGCAACACAAAAAACAAGCAGCGCCTTTCTACATTCTTTCTTTCTCTCGCGTACAACCTCAGTCACACCACACCCATTCGGCGTGTTTCAAAATGCATGGTGGCCTATTTATTATTGGAGGGGTACTCCAACTGACAAACAAATACCTAAAAATGAAGTCATTTGGCCAGGACGTGTTTACACAAACACTGCTGAGGGATTTTATGGTTGATGTTTCCTTGTAAGCCTTTACCGCTCCCCCTAACGGTTCCTCTTTTCCACACTCTATGTTCCCAAACACAAAGTTGATTAAAACACAGCGCGAGATGCTATACCGGACCACAAAAACCACCACACTCTAAAACAAACCTCTGAATGGGCTTCAGAGTCCAGATGTCCCTGCAGTTGTGAAGAGAATAGAAGGGAGGACCACCAGACTTGATAACGTGCTGGGGTCAGACACGTTAGCTACCCTATTCATTCTCCCCCCGTTACCCCCTCGCTCCATCCTCCCTGTAACAAAATCCTAATAACGAAGCCAGAATGTATTAGGAGTCAGGACTCTAACACCACAGGGTCCACACAGACTAAACAAGGCCAGTTGATGGTGGAAAGAAGTGTTCTCTGGGAGAAAAGCGTCCAGCAGCCATGCCAGAAAACATAAATACGAAGCAAGCCATCAGGGCCCCCTTTGAAACATCTGTGCTGTAATTAACTGTGCTAATGCCTGGGTGGCACTGCCGTCACCCAGGAATAATAAGATGTGAATATGTTTCTATTGTGCTCTTTTTCCTCAGTATGCTTATGTTACTTTATTTACTTCTCTTAATCACAAGCCACTCATTGACTTGAACCGGTAGGCCTACAGGATCTTATGCACCCTGCAAAAGCACTGATTAAAAAGATAAAGCACAATCACTGAGTTGGTTTGGCTTGAGACTTTATATGCACTTGGTTTGAATTACAAAGTCTTCTTGTGTTTGAAGTGATTTTTGTACTGCAAATATTTCAGATCGAACTTTTTATACATCCCTCTTGTATTTTTGTGGGTTGAATTCATTCCGTTTTCATATTTCCTCATCTTGAGTGACAAATGTTTTTCACATGTACTTGGCTCTCCAAGCAAAGTTTATAGATCTATCACTATCAGCATGATTTCTAATACTGCGATGCATATGGTAAGGATTATGACACGGTGACATGTACTGACATATAAATGATGAAGCTGCACTTGTGCACATGTTCCCTCCACAGCTAATTAAGCATTAAACTGCAGAGAAATGGATTTCACCTCCCAAAGGGAAGTAGACGTGTGTGTGCTAGAGGGTTCGAATCCACCAGCCAGCTAAGGGTCTTCCTGAGTGCAGTTTGCATGTTCTTTCTGTGCCTGCGTGATTTCTCTTTGGGTGTTTGAACTTCCTCCCACGGTCCAAATGGTAAATGGCCTGTATTTGTATAGCGCTTTACTTAGTCCCTATGGACCCCAAAGTGCTTTACACTATATTCAATCATCCACCCATTGGTGATGGCAAGCTACATTGTAGCCACAGCTGCCCTGGGGCGCACTGACAGAGGAGAGGCTGCCAGACACTGGTGCCACAGGGCCCTCTGACCACCACCAGTAGGCAACAGGTGAAGTGTCTTGCCCAAGGACACAACGACCGAGACTGTCGGAGCCGGGGCTCGAACTGGCAACCTTCCGATTACAAGACAAACTGCCAACTCTTGAGCCACGATCGTCCTCCATGAAAGACGTTTCATGTTTGCTTAATTAGTGATTCTAAACTGGATGTAGGTATGAAAGGCTGTCTGTCTCTCTGTGTTAGCCCTATAATAGACTTGCAACCTATCCAAAGTGTACCCCACCACTTCCCCTATGACAGCCAAGATACACTCTAATTTCTCCGTGATCCTGAATTCAATAAGTGGAAGAAAATGGACAGATAGTGTATCTACATAGATATTTTGGCTATACGGATTTTGTCCATGTCATCCTACTAGTACAATACAAATACACTTACACTTATTCTTCTTTTTTTTTCCACTTATTCTTCTTTTTTTTCCACTTCTTTTTTATTAAGTTATTATACTATGTTGTGTTGTTTGTGTTGCGCTGTGATGTGTCTTATCGTGTCGTGTTGTGTTATATGAGGTGCCGACGTGGGACAGTTTTCCAATTTTGTTGTACTGTTGTACTATGTACGGCTGTGCAATGACAATAAAGAGAGATAGTTATCGTTAGTTAGCGGTTAATATTTTGATATGTCACTACTTGACAACAGGTGCCTTGTCTTCTCCTCACACTTACCAAAATATCACTGTCACATATTTAGCATCAAACCAGCAGACAAAAGGTGAACAAACCCAGAGAATCAGTGCTGCTAGCAGTGTTTTTATAAGCTACCAATTTGAAATGCTATTCTTTTTCTCCAGTAACCACTCAGCACCCATTCTGGGAGCTGTAATGTGCATAAACAATTCTGCTTGCAACAATGTATGGAAGCAGCGAGGATGTCACTGCTACTCAATATGATGATCTGTGAGTAACTAAGATCTCGTAATATGTCGATAGGCTCATCTAAATTTCACGACAAAACAATCACAGCATGAAAATAAAGCTGGTGGTTTACTGTAGTTCCTTCATCTCTAATAGGCAGTCCTGATTAGGGGTGTTAACAGATATTTCCTAATTTTTATAACATGATCCAAAAGGAAAAACAAAAAATAAACACCTGCCACGCAATTGTGAAATTGCGTTTTATATTGTGTCCTCCCTTAGTTATGCTGCAATAGACGTAGGCTGGAGAGTAGGATTCCCATGATGCATTGAGTTTTCCTTTCCAGTCACCTTTCTCACTCACTGTGTTAACAGACCTCTCTGCATTGAATTGTACCTGCTACTAATCTCTGTCTCTCTTCCACAGCATGTCTTTATCCTGTTCTTTTCTTCTCTCACCCCAACCGGTCGCAGCAGATGGCCGCCCCTCCCTGAGCCTGGTTCTGCCGGAGGTTTCTTCCTGTTAAAAGGGAGTTTTTCCTTCCCATCATCGCCAAAGTGCTTGCTCATAGGGGGTCATATGATTGTTGGGTTTTCTCTGTATGTACTATTGTACAATATAAAGCGCCTTGAGGCGACTGTTGTTGTGATCTGGTGCTATATAAATAAAATTGAATTGAATTGAAAAAGCAAGAACTAGTGATAATTTCTCTGTCCCGAGAGGTGTACAGGGTGATTTCCAAAAAGTGGCTATGACTCTGCTAACAGTGAAGTATTCACCCGCTTTAACACTTGGTGTGCAGCAAGTCAGAACAGCAGAGGTGGATGGGTACGAGGATTGTAAAAAAAGATAAATAATCGATACTAAGAAGGTAACTGACAATACAAAATTAATACTGATTAGATCATCTGTAAGAATAGTATTGATACTGGCAGACACACAGGCAAACACACCCATTATCCGCATAACTATTAGCAGTTACCTTATAGCCGCACTAGCTGTCTATTATCATTAAGGAAGAGGCTAGCAGCTATGGTTAATAATAAAAAAGCCAGATAACCTTAATGTTTGAGTAAACATTGTGCCCGTCTGTAATCCTAGAAAGTATTGTGTTTCTTTTACTTGATCAAAAATAAAAATGTGGTGCCAAGTTACGAGAAGCACATTGCTACCTCAGCCAGCCTTATATATTTACTTTACTGTATTTTCTTTATGTTTGGCAACCTAAAAATACTGTTGTCATCGATGTTATTAGATTTATTGTTCTAAAAAGAAGTGTAATATCTTTCCTGTGATATCAAAAATGGTATCTAGTATTTAGAATATTTTCTGGGTATAAGTGTCAAGTTTGAAAATAGAGTATCGTGACAACCCTAGTACATAAAGCTCTGCTTCACCCTTCAGAAACCATCATCCCAAATTCTTTCCTAACTTCAGCTGTGATTATGAATTCATGATATCAGAAAAATATCATTTTCTTTTATCATTATTATTATTATTTAACCTCCTTAACTGTTTAAAGCTGTGTTAATATGCCTAAAAGAGATAACAGTAAGAATTGGCTAACAACATGCTAAGGTAACAATTATAACTGCTGTCTAAAAAAACCCAAATTCTCCAATACTTGGGAGCGGCTGTCCAGCTCGAATATACTGGAAAAATTTCTGTGTTGTTGTTGACAGAAATCACAATCAACACGTTAAGCTAGTGAAAATTACATGTTCAGAATAAAATGAGCAAATAACTCAATTACAACCTTGGGGTAATGAATGCAGAGTTTATAACTAAACTGAACTCCAGAGAGAGCGATTTACAAATAGTTTTGTCTCTCATTGTCTTGGTTTGCCCTCTTGTGGACATAACACAGGATTTTTTTAAGGAATAGCTGAATGTCCTCCCAGTAAGGAGGAACCACTTAATCACCGAACAACTAACTACATAACAGCACAAATTACCAATGGACTTCCTGCTTTTACCTTTTGGGGTCCACCAGCTTGTAGAGTTTCCCGCTGTGTGACTGCACCATGCTTTTACTGCTTGCCAGTATGTAGACTTCACCTGCAAAAAAACGAACAGTTAAGTGAGAATCCCATCAACATCATCTGCATGAAATACGTCCATTGTCCGAACAACTATCCAGCGGATCCCAGTGGCAAACTAAAGAGCAGACAAGACAAGACAAGGAAACACTAGAAAATGAAAGGGAAGGACATCAGGGGGTTAGGAAAATGAGTGTATCACAGGCTTCTGCATTGCTGCACTTGCCAATGGATTTAAAAAAAAAAGAGTTTAATGACACAATTGGATACTCATGACTGGGAACCAGGCAGATGATTTAATGAGGAACAAGCCTGCAAGAAAATTCCATAGGAGGACAAATTGTAAACATGTGTCTGTGGGGCCTCTTTTTTGGGACATAGGCCTGGACCCCGCTGCAATTCTTACACCACTTGCAAATCCTGATCGAATACAGAAATCTTTAAATACCTTGTCAAATAATAACTCCAAGACCTGGCAACAACTGTGATCAAAAATTTCGGATGGCCGGGTGAACAATTTACATCATGTGTTCATTTTAATCAGAAACATCAGAGCTGATGGTTTACAATTCTTCAACTGTGTGGTGGGGATCCAACTTATAAAACTGTCTTGTGTCAGTTCATTTCAGGTTACTCTGCATATATTAACTTAATCCTTAACTTGCCCAGAGAAACACTTAACACATGTCAGTTGCCATTTCTGTAGTCATAATCTTCCAAAACCTCCTTAATGTTCTGTGCCACCACTAAGACATGTGGACTACTTAAAGAGAGGCCTAGTGCCTCTTCACCCATCTATCCATCCATCCATTCGTATCTTTATCAGGGTTGTGGGGGGGCTGTTCCAGCTAGCATAGGGTTGGACGCAGGGTGCACCCTTGAAAGGTCACCAGTCTGACGCAGGGCTAACATATACTCACTCCACACAGAAAGGGCCTGGCTCAACAGTGGAGTTGTGAGGCAACAGTTGCTAACCATCACGCCACCATGCTGCCAGTTTGCTTAATGTTGTGATTATCTCTGATTTTCAGTGGTGTTTTATGCTGTGGTTGTGTGTGTTATGTATGTATGTATGTGCTGTACAAAAAGACACACATACAGAATCAACAAGCTTTCAAGGACTCATGGATTAAAACCCTTGCTTCAGAAAGTATGACATTACATAGGTCGTGTGAAAATATAAAGAAAGATCAGCGCAAGAGAGAAAAGAAACAAAGATAAAAGATCTCAGAATTTCTAGCTTTTTTATTAATTGCCATACTAACCCAGTTCATCCTCTCCAAAACCCAAGATCTGTCCAAGAATTGTAGTGCCACAGGAGTCAGCTGAGCCCAGGCACAGAGCTTTTTCCTGCCACTCCTCACCACTCGCTGATGTGGAAGATGTAGACTTCTGAAGGATGCGAAGGTTACTAAAGTAAAAATTAAAAATACTCACGGTGAGTGACTGCAGACTAAATGATACTGTAAAGGGTTCAGTACTACATTTGTGCACAGGGGGAGAAAGCAAAAGAAATAAACTGTAGTAGTATGGTACAGCACTGTTCTTTTTCTACACCATGTCCCACATGGTGTTATTTAAGAGTCAGCTTTTAGTTTCAAAACAAACATCATGCCGGAGCCTTCACTTTGCCACAACAAAATGCTCCCAAATTGTAATAAGGCACAGAATTAACCGACCACACATTGTTTTAAACATGGTGCCAGCTCACGATAATTTGGATGGACTGGGGAGGGGATACACTTCACCCCTTTTGTTTACTCAACCGTCAGTGTTTGACATCAGCAAAACAGAGAAAACCAGAGAAACCAGAGAAAAGTGTGAACAGCACAGAGAACAATATGTAATCTCCACTGACACTCAATGGTCCATGCTGTAGTGGTGTCATGGGAGGAAAACATAGAGCTTGTTTTCTTCCTATGTGGATGAACTTTGTGTTTACACTGGCATATGCTAATGCAAAGGAAATAGTTTTTAATATTAGAAGAAAAGGAAGAGTCATGTTGATTTTACTAAGTCATAAATCAACTCAGGGATGATAAAGATATTAGAATGCCTTCAGATTATAGATTTTTGTCATCATGTAAAGACCCAGTTAATTTCTAAAAACATATAGCTACTTAAATCTTCTGTTTATATGTATTAATCAGTCATTCCTTTACCATACTTACCCATTTTTATCTCCAAACACATAACTGCCATAAAGTCTCCTAGACTGACAGCCCCTGTAGATGAAACCCCCCACAGGTGGTGCTCCTCCACTGGAATGCAGGTCATAGGCAGAGGGCTCATTTTCTAGTGGGACAAGGAGATGTAGGTCTTAATTATTTATTATTTAGGCACTTCCAATAGACTCATAGACTTACTGCCATTCATCTGTAACACCATCACAAACTGTTTGCATGCATGTTTTATCCCAGAGACAATCTCTTCCGTCTCACTTATGTTGCAGGACTGTAATCTACTTAAGTGCTTTTCTTGATTCATGCACTGGTGTTGTTTTGTTTGTTTTGGAATCAAAAACATAGGCCGCGTTCATCAGACATAATTGCTGTGTTCTTATATGAGACACAAAAAAGAGGAAAGAGGGAATTCTAGATTTAAATCGGACGTGTTTTATCAAAACTAGAAAAGAATGTATTGATCTTTTATTCAAAGACGTGATGGTGAGGCAATGTGGCACATTTACTGGATTATGGTTTCTTGGCAAGGGAAAATATGAATGGAGGTTTGCCGCCCTTAAAAATTTATGATCCGAGACGGGGTGTGCTCATTTCCCAACCGTAATCACTTTGGAGTTTGGGTAACTGGCTAAATCGGGCATCAGGCCAAGAGAGAGGTGGTCTGTGGCAAGAAGTGACATTTTCAAACGGAGTGAGAGATCAAAGTTAAGGATTAACTTAGTGCAAGGATAACCTGCCTCATGTATTTTGGAACAAAGAGCAGTAATTTGCTTTTTGTGGAAAAAAGAAGGATAAGCAGTGTAAAGTGCTGCTGTTATTGATTATTTTCTCAATGCAAGAAGAGCTAGATTTCTCTCAGCTGTGTTTTCAACAGTGCTAAACCATCATCTAGACAGTTATTATTTCTGACAGCTTTAAATCTTACTTGTGGACACCATCTTACATTCCACTGGCAAATCTACACACCACAAGTGGGGAATATTTCTGGATCACATCATTTTTACATTTAACCTTCACTGTTTCTGCACTCAACCTGGTGTGTTTCTGAATCTGTTGCCAAAACACTGTTCTTACAAAATGAAAGACATTCATAAAAACACATGTCACTTTCGGGAGAATAAATATAAAAGGTTATCCAGGATGTTAATGTATTTTCACTTCTTTCTCAAGATGTAATGCAATCAAACAAAACTCCAGCAAAGACTGTACACAACTAGCTATATTAAAACTCTTTCCAAACATGTGAAAAAGGTAAATATTGTGAACATTTTTGGAAATTCTCATGGAAATTGTAACTCACCATAATCACCCCCCTTAGTAATTTCCAGTATTCTTCCTGCTGTTGTGTTTCTGCCACTGGCATCTGTACAGAGGATTACAAGACTACCATTGTCTGTCTGAAGTCGATCCACTGCACACCTACAGAGCACAGGGTGCCATGAATTAATGTAACATAACTAAAAGTAATATCCAAACACCAAACAAATAAAAGGTGGCAATACAAGTTTTCTGAAACTAAACACAAGCACAAAAAGGAAATTTGTGTGTAGTCTATTATTTCTTTATTGTAACAATGCATCTTGGAAAGAACTTGTATACTGTTGGAAATTTTGTTTATTTCCCATTAAATGGTGCCACATTTGTTGTGGGTTGAGCACCAGAGTGGGGCGTGTGCCAAACAGCTTATTCTGTTATTGGGTTTTGTTCAAACTTCCAGTAGCCTACCCACATAGCAAAATTGGTATGGCCTGGATCTGGCCCAAACAATGTGCTTACACGTGGCACACATACCGCAAATAATGACGGCCCTTTGGTGGCCCAGATCAGGTTTGCTAGAGGTGGCCCACACATGGGCCAACACAAGGCCAGTTCAAGACACACTGGTGGTCCTCTGGCAAACCTGATCTGTGCCACCAAAGGGCCGTCATTCTTTGTGGTATGTGTGTCATGTGTAAGTTGTGTGCAGCCACGGGCCAGTTGCAGACATAATGCTGGCCCAGAACAGTTTCAGCTCTGGCCCCAGATGTCAGCGTAACGTGTACCTTAATCCAGCCATGTAATAACAACATGTGCTGGAACATAATAGTGCAAAAGTAACATGACGAAACTCTGTTCAGACAGTGAATGAACTGATTTTTATATAGCGCTTTTCTACTCACCCGGATTACTCAAAATGCTCTACACAACATGCCACATTTACCCAATCACAGACTTTCTCTAAACTAAGTGTTTCCTAACTACATTTAGACACATTCACACTCTTGATGTGCAGACTAGAGGAGCCAGGGATCGAGCAGGGAATCTACTGATTGGAAGGTTAGTGGTTCGATCCCTCATTAGGTTTTGGATAAAGTGTACACTCACAAACTTGTTAAACCTGCATTTGAAATGTTGCCTACCATAGTAGTATAGTATTGCCACGTGGCATTTGGGTCTTCTAACTAAAATAGGAAAATAGGAACACAAGCAGTGCCATCATTGCCAGACCTGGCCCACATCTGGTTGACATACAGAAGTGCCAGCTTGATGCCGGATCCAGGCCAGACCTGTTTTCTATGAGCCTGGGCCACAAAAACCAAACCACAATCAGGCCAGATGTGGCATGCCATCACATAAACAGTGCCATCTACGCCAGGCCTGGCCCATATCTGGATGACATACCACTTACCATGCCAGAAGTCAGCCAGCAGTGCCAGCTTGACACCAGATCCAGGCCAGACCTGTTTGCTATGTGGGTAGTTGCTGAAAATGATGTGCCTGATTGGCTAGTGTTTAGCAGCACCTGGGGATGAGCACGGACTGTGGTACACCGGTCAGTTGGTATATGACCCATACTATTTTTGACTGATCTGAACAACGCTGTGCCACAGGGCAACTTCTAGCTGATGTTCTGCAAAACCATGCTGCTGCATTATTTTGAGTGAGGCTTACTGCCACCTCCAAACTGAAGTTCCATAAACTGGGAGATGCCAGAGACCAGCTACAAAGTATGCGTCCCAAGCAGGCCGTTTCCTCACCCTCACTAAACTACTAAACTCTGTTGCTCAACCTATAAATGGATTTTACTTATAAATGTGTCACCATTTAAGAGCAAATAAACAGGCTTTCCAACTGTATAAGATTTATTGCCAAGAAGCATTGTTAAAACAAAGAATACAATCGCCCAAAAACAAACTGCCTTACTGTTTGTGCCAAGTTCATATTTTCTACAAGAGCAGTAATGAAAATACCCTATAGTACGAGCAGAATTTTCTACATGAACATTTTATCGTACAACAGAAAATTGCAAATCAGTCATAGCATGCATTTTAAAAGAGTGCAGTGTTTCACTTACCTGCCTGGATCATGTAATCCATGTGCAAAGATTTCAGGTGGCTGGTTGGTGCTGTTGAAGTAGGGATTGCTCCGCGGTATGGAATATGGAGAAGCACAACTATCCGTGTCTATATCGACCCTTAGGACAGACCCTGTGAAATCACTGCATGCAAAAACAAGAACACGCATTCAAAATTGTACAAGGTATGTCAAGATTGAATGATGGAGCACAAGGCAGTACATAAAAATCAATAGAATGACCCTTGGACTTTTGATCTTACCTGAGTCCATCCATTTCTTCCATATCATCCAAAGTGATCATGCCATCTCCCAGGATGATGTGCAACAGACCATCAGGACTGAAGAGAAGTTGCCCCCCCAGGTGCTTCCTATGCAGCTCCGCCACTTCCATTAGTACTCGGACTGTCCTTGTGTCCACCTGGTTTGGGTTCTTCCTGAGGAAATCATAAAAAAATTGCAAATGCAAAAAATATGTTTGCTAAACTGCATTTATAATGAGTACCTGCAACATTTTTATGCCTTTATGCTTTTATTCTGTCTTATTTAGAAGGGGCCTTTTGTCTGCTCCCTTATTTTTTATGGGGTCTGGGTACACATGTTTGATATGGCACAGACTTTACATCAGATGCCCGTTCTGACATAACTAATGAAAAGCATGTACCGTATTTTCACGGCTATAAGGCGCACATAAAAGTCTTAGATTTTCTTCAAAAAGTGCGGCGCGCCCTATAGTGCAGTGCGCCCTGTGTGTGTGTTGTTGTTGTAAGGAGGACGTAATAGAGGACACCATTAGAACGCTAAAGAGGGAAGTGTGGGCGTAGATTGTATATAAAAGAACAGGTATGTGCGTTATGCAGAACATTGTTGTTTTAACAACCCTGAACATGGCAAAGAGACACGCTTATGAAGCACAGTTTAAACTGAAGGCCATCAGCTACG
>VUQR01036961.1:17019-44848 GCA_015108515.1 Hemichromis elongatus
TAGCAGTAAAGTATTGCAACATGGCATTTCGGTCTTCTAATGAAAACAGGAAAATAGGAACATAAACGGTGGCATCATTGCCAGACCTGGCCCACATCTGGTTGAAATACACCCTGCCATGACACCAGTCAGTCAGAAGTGCCAGCTTGATGCCAGATCCGGGGAAGACTTGTTTTCTATGAGCCTGGGCCACATAAACCAAACCACAATCGGGCCAGATGTGGCATACCATCACATAAACAGTGCCATCTACGCCAGGCCTGGCCCATATCTGGATGACATACCACTTACCATGCTAGAAGTCAGCCAGTAGTGCCGGCTTGACACCAGATCTGGGCCAGACCTATCTTCTATGTGGGAAGTAGGCCAGACGAATCAGGAGAGAGCATAGAGGTGAGAGGTGGAGAGTGGGCAGGCTGGTGTGGGACAGTTAAGTGTTGCTAAGTGTGGTAGCTAAAGTTGGTCTTTAAATTTTGCAGGCTAAATGAGCTGATGACACGCAGGTGAGAGCCTAAGAAACTGGAGACACTACCCAAGGTAGGCAAACCTAAGGAGCCAGCACACTGCTCCACTTGAGAAGCAAGAGATGGAGAAAGAAAGAACAAAGAGAGAGATGGGAAGCAAAACAAGCCAAGCCAAGGCCCGGCCAGGACCATGACAATGGATATTTGGCTTTTAGGTATTGTTGGGTTGTTTTGTTTTTCAATCTTTTCATTTTGTATTGTTTTAACTTGATTTTATTGGGTTTTGTAAAGCACTTTGTGACTCTTGTCTGTAAAATGCACTATATAAATAAACTTTGCTTGGCTGCTTGTTGTGGTTTTGTAAGTCACCGGCAAAAAATGTTGCCCTGACAACAGGGGCGTCAGATAAACACAGAATACATTTGTGTATGTGTGTGTGTCACTGTGGAGGGCAGATATAAACTGCATTTTAATGCTCAGTTTGGATGACATGTTAACCTTTCTCAAAGTGGCTTCATTTGTAGAACTAAAGCAGACATGGCCGGATGTGAGCTTTTTGAGCCCACCATCCACCCTGACAGCCTCCTTAGCGCATTGTTCCATGAAAAGAAAGGTAAATTAGTCTGCAAATATATGTAAACATAAGAGGCAAAGCCAAAGTAAAAGCATATAAATATAATTTATAAAAGACAATTTGGTTCCGTTGAGTCAGCCCTGTGGTTTCATGAGTGTGTTTAGGATGAAGGAAAAGAGGGTGTAGAAGGCTGTGACCTCCTCACACACATGCATCCTCCCCAAAAAAAAATCCAGTGAGCCATCAAGTGAGTATCGTGATATCACTTCCTTACCTAAATAAAGTTTATTAAGCACAATCGCACGCCAAGTTGCAATTATCACTAGGTGGTGCAACCGTAACTCTGGAATACCCCTGCTCTTACTTCCCAGATTTGCTGCTGGCAAGCTACTTGTCAAAAACAGACTCATCAGTGAGTCACGAGGAGGGGAAGACTCCTTGTAACCCCCAGCCAGCGATCAGGCAAGAAGGAAAGAAGAGATTCATGTCTTATATTCTTTACAGTGCTTGTTATGGGTGCTATTTTTTGAGATCTGTTATGTCTAATAAAGGAAGAAGCCAAGCAATCAGCTCCCACAAACACTCCCTCTTCTGGCAGACACACGAGGTTTCTCACTGGGTGTCGTCATCTGGCCAGCCCTAATCTCCAGAGTCTGCCGTCACCAAGCTGACCACTGACCTGGGCGATGGCATGCGTGCGGGTGCCAGGTGGCTCACTGTCATCTAACACACAATGGCTACGGAGCAGTGTGTGTATTTTTGAGTGTGTGTGTGGGTAATAGGGGCCGATTCATTTTCACTTTCCCATGCAGGTTTCCAGTGTCCCGGCTCCTTCTCACCTCCCATCCTGGCACTGACTTGATGGAGCACACTTGCGCTCACAGACCTGGCCTGCAAGGCAGAATCAGAGGGGTAGAGTAGCGGTGGGGGTTATAAGGTGTTGAGTGGGGGGTCAGTGTGTGGGTAGTGGGTGTTTCCTCTTGTATTCTGGATGGCTTCACACAGATAATTGTGTATTTAGCACTCTGGAATAGTTTTGCTAGGTGTGGACATTATGACTGGGTTAAGCTGTAAAGACACACACAAGCATGCACACATACACATACACAGACAAACAGCTGCTGGAACACTTAGCGGTGAAGGCATATTTGCAGAAATCACAGTGACAAGCGGTATTAACCCTAAATGTCAGCATCAATTTCAGTAAGAGAAGTGCAGCACGTTATGTGGCCCTAGCCAACATTTGGCTTGGCTGGAACCTACAGGGAAGGAAACCCAACTCTGCTTTTTAAACGCACTGCTCCTAATCATAGTTAAAGTTTCCTTTTATTTTATATTTTAGCATGTTTTGGTAAATGGTCGAGAATCTGGATGTTTTACTGTTAAGGTGCATGATTTATCAGGGTTAATGTGACTGTACTTCATGTAGCTGTGACTGTGGGAATAATTCACCTTTATGAGCCAACTTTTTGTGATCTTGTCGTCATATGGTTTGATTTACGCATCCCATACATGTCAGCAAGCGTTTAGTTGGTTCTCAGATGTTGTCCGCACTAAAGGAGCATAAAAAAGCATCTTGTTGGCATTTTGTATTCCTGCTGTCCTCACAGAGAAGTGTTTCTGATCTGATCATCAACATTGTTTGTCTTCAACTTTTACTTTTACTGTTAAAAACAATCGTTTTTTGATTAAAAGATTAGGGCTAAGGACTGATAAGACACAAGACCAACTTGATAGATGAGACATCCATCATCATATTCGTTAGAAACCAGGCAGTGCAGATGCAGATACAGCGAGAAAACTGTACAAGTAAGGGAAAGTCCAGTAACTTCGTTATGTTGTGGGGATACATGGATGGCATAGGTTTGGTCCACTCCTCTTCTTACAGGGAAGTAACACTGCAAGTCAGTAAAAAGTTAGTATGAGTGGTCTCTTTAATAGCAAAGTCCCCATTAATCCAATGCAGGAATCTTCTAGCAACTAAAGAAATGTTTCTAGCAACAATAGGTAGCCTACTAGCAACCTCCAACAACCACTTGCCAATTAATTGAGGAAATACCCATTTTTCCTTAGCAACCAGAGTTTGACATGCAGTTGCCATCCAGGCTCTAGACCTGCGTAACTTGGACCTTTGTTGAACATATGAACTAACTCTGGGACTACTTTGTGTCTTCTGCCATCTAGTTAAATAACTTCAGTTCAGGTTGCTTTTCTTTATATAGTGTCAAATCACAACAACAGTTCCCTCAAGGTGCTTTAAAAACCCTACAATAAAATACAAGCCCACTTCGAGTCCATTCTTTAAAGGAAGAGAAGGTGTCTGTCTCCCAAATCCAAACTGGGAGTTGGTTCCACAGGAAAGGTCTGCCTCCCATTCTACTTTTAGAAACTCTAGGAACCACAAGTAAACCTGCAGCCTAAGAGTGAATTGCTCCATTGGAATACAGTTGTACTTTGAAGTCTTGAGGATATAGTGGGTAATGATCATTCAAGGCAGGCTATGTAAAGGCAATGATATTAAATTAATTTCTGGATTTTAAAGGGAGGCAATGAATAGAAGCAAATATGGGAGAAATATGGTGTCTTTTCATTTTCTTCTTGTACACTCACTGCAGCATTTTTTTTGGATCTACTGAAGGTGTTTAGGGAGCTATTCTAATGAAACAGCAGTAACAAATGTATGGTCGATTTTTTTCAGCATCTTTCTGTTGTTTCTAATTTTAGAAATCTTAAAGCGATAAAAAAAGCAGTCCCACATATTTGTTTAATGTGCGTGATGAAGGACATATCCAGATCAGAAATGACTTCAACATTCCAAATGTGAGCGACTGGCTTTACAGTTGTTTGTGGACAGTGAGAGAGGCATGGAAAATTGGATTGATGATGTCTGGCAGTAGCCTGCCTTGCTATTTGTGATGCTGACTTTATTTCTGTAAGGTTGCCACATTTATAGCACCCAATATTATATTTTACAGTAACACCACAGTTAGCACTGAACCAGTTTATTCTGTGTCACCACCACAGTTCCTAGTCACTGGGGTCTGTTAGCTAAGCAGTTAGCCAAAGCTTTTAATCTAACTAAACTAAACTAAACTAAACACAGGAAACTTGAAAAAGTGCCTGATGTCCCACTGCAGCAACAACAATGTGTTGACTTTGTCTACCACTGTGTTGGACAGTGTTTCCCTCACCATCATCCAAAACACCAAATTAGGGAACACATTTTGGAAGAAGGATGTTCTGTAAAAACTTGTAGAATTAGTGCTGTTGTGCTTTGAAGCTAGCGATCCATTAACACTTACAAAATACCACTGGTACCCCTGCTAAACTGCCAGCAGGGGTACCACACACACACATTGTCTTACATACACTTACAGTCCATGGGTTTTTAGTGCCACATTGCTAAAACGTGCCTCATACACGCCAACAGATGACACAGTTATGCATGTGTGTATGGCTGTGTGCATTAATATAGGGGAGCAGAGACTGTCAGAATGGCTTTTGTTAACAAACAGCCATGAGGGACACACACATGTGGTCTGACTCAGGGGAAAAACTATTAACGCCATCAGGGCCCAAAGACTCTCTGCAGCAAAGGACCTAAAACCCCCCTCTTGTGAACAAAACCAGACTCAGTCATACAACTGTGACAGAGATAAAATGCAGCACAAAAAGTTTGTATTACTTTATTCATAGTGTTAAATCTCCACAGAAATGTGCTTGCGGGTTAAAATCCATCTACTGCATTACTTTCCCATGCAAACTTATTATGTTAGACTGCTTTCTTTGTGTTTCCTTTCGTTTTGGTTCAGAGATATAGCATCTGTACAGTATATTGAAAATTACCTCAGTTCAGTCAAGCATTTATTTAGACTGAAATATTCTTCATAAGAAATAAAGCCAATTCAGTCAGTGTGCAGCAAAAACTGAAATAAACAGGTGACACTGTAACAGAAAGCAAAATAATATTTCAAACAAAAACATTTAAAAAGCTAAAGTTTTAAGTCTTTATGCCTCTAAACAGCCCACTTTAATTCAGTTATACATAGTTAGGTCCACTTAGGACTTTGGACACTTTTTTGTAGTTTTGCCTTCATAGACCACACAACCACAGTGAATTTTAAGTCAGACAGTCAAGATATGATTGAAGTGGAGACTTTCAGCTTTAAGGGGTTTAATAAAAGTGTTGCATTAGCTGTTTAGGAATTCACTATATGAGGTCCAAACAGATGCTGATGCATGTGAAGGAGGCAGAAAATAAAAAAAAAAACTATCAGAAATATGCCAATAACTTTATAAGTGAACAAAATTGTGGATCTGGTACGTTCTTTAAAATAATGATTGCTCTAGCCAGAACAGTTCTGAAAAAAAATATTTTGGCAGATGAGCTGAGGACTAACTCATAGCAGAAAGATGGGAAAAGTACGGAGAAGAAAAAGAACATCTCCTGATTTGAGGCATACCGCATCATGAATGGGATATTCTCCAATCGGCAGATCATTTACCTGATTTCAACCCAACAGAACGTGCTTTTCACTTATTAAAATACAAAACTGAATGCAGAGAGACTCACAAACAAGAGGCAATGGAGGGCGTCTGTAGTGAAGGCCTGGCAGAGCATCACAAGGGAGGAAGCGCAGAACTTGGTGATGTCCACAGGATCAAGACTACACGCTGTCATTCACTGCAAAGGATTTTAATCCAAGTTTCACAAACAATACTTATATTTAAAATGAATTTCTTGCCTCTGAATATTGATGAACCTGTATAAAATTGTCTGTATTTCCTAAATGGTTTCCTAACTTTTGTTAAACCTCTTCAATTAAAGCTAAATGTCTACATTTCAATCACATATTGACTGTTTGATTTAAATCCCACACAGAAAAATAAATGTGTCGATGTTCAAGGACTCGTGGACTCAACTGTATCTCTGATCACTATTTTTAACATGTGGCAATGTGAGGTTTCAAGAAAAATAATTAGTAAGTTTTCTTCTGGAAATATTCAATCTTAATTGCTTGTCAACTTTATTCTTTAGTACTTGACATCCCTGGCACTCACTTTATTAGCAGTGTTTCTATCCTCAGACTTTCATCAGACAAAAGTAATTTAGACAAAATGTCAAACTTTTTCATCCTACGCACAAGTCGTTAAGACCTTTTCTCAATCTGAAGAAAGAAAACACTAACTAACCTTTGTGGAGGAAGGTGTTAGATATGAGTTAACTCAGACACTCGGGCAGTCTCTTGAGTGTGTCATTGCTGAAGTGTGGATCAGCTGAATTGTGGAAAGATAGTCTGCCACAATAAACTGACAATCTGCAACACACATTTGTTTTATTCCTGTGTCAGCTTGTCGCCTGACGTGTGCTCTGTGGCCACCGGGGTCGAATAAGCCCCGCGTGTGATGTTTTTTGTGTGTCAGACAAGGCTACAGTGGGGAAACCGGTACACTAATGACATGTGACAAGGGTGCACAGAGTTGACCCAGTCTCAAACTTTCTCCTCTTTTTTTGTCTCCTTTCTTTTTTTCTTTTTTTTTTTTACATCAGTTTCTCTGCCTGTCTCTGAGCTTACTTGACAGCAGTTGTGTGGAGGGAAAACCCTCCAGTATTGTTTTTCCATGTCACTGTGAAGCACTGTCATCCAGCCCTGGCCACTCTTGCCAATAGTCATCAGCTGTGATTTCTTTAACATGCCTGTTGTTAGCGGGGACTCTGCACATTGCTCCAGTGATGTAAAAGCAATGAATGACTGGTTCCACGGATTTTTTTTAAGTGAGCTCTACGGATCTTGTTCTGATTTGAAATGAGCTAATTAGCTCTGAATTATAAGTAGAAGACTGTAAGTAAGGGCGAAAGGGCAGTGTGGGATGTGTGTGAGGAGAGGGCACTTTGTACAGAAGAGCTGAGTGGGTGAAAAGCAGGAGAAAGTAAGAGGATGTGAACCAAAAAGAGAGGGTCAAACAGAGGGTGATGAAGGGTGTGTGTGAGTATTTGAGTGTGTGTGTGTCTTAGTGGGATAAAGAGCATGATAATTAGCCCATTAATCATCTGGTTTGAATAACCGAAGGAGCCCCTGATGCCTTCAGGATAGACACATCTGTATGTGTGTGAGTGTCCAGGTATGCTGAGTACCGCTGCATAGTTGGTGACCCCATAAAGCCCCGCCTGCAGGAGAACAGTTCTCCAGAGCCATAACTCAGACTCTCAACCAACCTTCACAGGGATCCTGACGCGGCCCTGATCTACGCTGCGACCACAGACGGGAGATTCATGCTCATCCACTGTCTATGAAGCAACGACCCACAAAGTCCATAAAACTTCTCACAGAGGGCTCCTAAACTGGTTGAGTGGCTGTCCTGGGAGAGTTTTGAGTTCACAGTCATCACTGCAGCAGTTGCAGCACATTTTCACCTTGCAGAGAGTTAAAGAAAGTGCCATGATATCGAGTTGCACTCTCTGTTTCACACACCACATCACAATGGTCTAAACTACTAGCATGAAGGTCTGTCACTCAACTCATCTTTTTGTTAACATACATTGTATTTTTGATCTTAAACCACAATATTTTCCTAACGAGCCTACAACAACTGCTAATGCCACCCGTTGAAAATTATAAATTAGACATCGTGGGTCTCTGATACAGGAGTTTTGTGGCCACCAAAGAAACCATAATGGCCTCATAGCATGTTAAAAGAGAATGCGTTGTGTAATCAGCACCGTGTACAGTGTGGATAAGCATCCCCCTCACATCTCTCCAGAAAACATCTGTTAACTCTCCAAATATTATTTACTGTGTCTGCAGTTACTCAGCACAGAAGAAGGAAACTAATTTGAATAAATGAATCACAGAAATTAAAAATAGAGTTATTTTTGGAGTTTTGAATAAGAATGTTGGAATTTTGTGTCTGCACAGTTTGATTACTTAATGTGACTGTAAAAAACAAACAAACAAAAAGCACTTTGAGAATGCAAACCTCTGCCAAGGCATCAATTACTTTTAGGAGATAAGAATTATATTCTCTAGATATTCACTTTTTTTTTAAAGGCACGTAAAAAAACGAGTGCAAAGTGCAGGCTTTTTGTTATTTGCCATGTTGAAATTTATTTAAATATACTTGACCTGATTTTGACTACAATTATTTTTTAATATTATTTTAATGTGTAGCAGTAGTTTCATTGTTTAGTAAAATCAGTTTAAATGTTTGGTGATAAATATCAAGTGAAAGGATTTTTTTTAACATGTTTCTTTCATTTTCCATAAAAGCCAAATGTATTAAGGATAACTGTACAACGATTCAAACTGTCGTGCATTTAAATGATTGTAACCTGTTGCTGTCATGTTCATAGCAAATTTATAATAAAGTTAATAAATTAATCGAAAAGTGTCCCATACCAACATATTCTTGTCAGTCTAAAAATCTTTTGTCATTTTAAGTAGCTCTTTAATGCATTGTTATTACTTTGACCTTCAGAGGTCCTTGAAGGAGAGGCCATAGCTTCAAAGTTTTATCAGAATTCACTCCAAACTTTTTAAGCTATTGTATTTCCAAGAAGAATGACATGCAAACACTATCAAAAACATAGTGTTAATTTTTTTTTTTTTAATTTAACCTTTATTTATACAGGTAGTCCCACTGAGACCCAATGTCTCATTTACAAGAGAGATACGTTTCAGAAAAACACATTAAAATTAGAACAAAATAAAATTATGAAGCCCTAAACTGTTGACTGAGTTGCTACATAGCAGTAATCATTTTTACAATGATCTCGATAGGACTAAACTTCCTTTTGAAACCACTCGCGTTGCCCTCTGCTAGTCATTACCAAAAACGGCGGTCTAAGAGACCCTGAAGCTACGTGTACGTCCATCTTTTATTTACATTACATGGTTGTGTTGAAGCCACCATTGTAGCCTCTCTGTTAAAGTCCACTGCATGTGTGGCTGAAGCAGCTCTCTCCTTTATTCTGGGCCTTGAAAAGATGATGAAATGCACTCACCACAGTGTCCACTCCACAGCTGTTCTGGTGCTCTTAATCATATTCCAACATCTTTCTCAGCAGAGGAAGTAAAGCAGTCGACCTTCAGCCAGCTGCAGACCAATGCCCAAGGTTGGCTAATCAAAGACTTTGTTGTCTGTTAGAAGTTATTTAAACATACTGCAGAAACTGCAGCTGTTTGAAAAAAAAGAAGAAAGAAAAGTAATTGGTCTGTATCAGAGTCCAGCATTGGGCTGGGTAGGTAACAATTAGATAAAGGCAAGTGAGAAATCGAAGTAAAACATGTTTTTTTGAATGTGCAGCATTTGTAACACCAAAATCCGCCTCCAGACTGACATTATTTTTGCAGATTTGTCAAACTTAAATACTTTTCCATGTTTGACAAAAATAACCTAAATAAATACAAACAAGCATTTCTTTTAAAACAATTAAGGGAACAAAGTTATCCAAGCTTACCTGGCTCTGAATGCAGAACTGCCTTCTAAACCTAATAACTGATTAATAATTTGTTTTACATTTAAAAAAGAAAACATTATCTTGATAGTTCCCGAGGTTTTGGGGGAAATATTCTGTGGATTGACTCAGAATATTTATCTTCTCTATTTTTATATAAACAACCACCCTTATTTTGTTCTTTCTTCCACTGTGTGCATTAGTTTGCAAACAGCGCAAACACACCAAACAATATTGCAGCATGGACATGCACGCAGCAGGACAAAACCAAATTGATTTGAATTGCTTCTACATTTTGCCTCTGGTGACATCTCATAAAGTGTAAGTCATGTTGTAACACATGCTTGCTGTTTTTTATTATTGTCAAAAATAACTGCTATTTATAAATTTTAAAAAAAAATTATTACTCATCTAAGATTAGATTGTTCCATCTAATGAGTCTATAACATATTTTTAACCCTATTTTAAACAATTGTTGAGATAACCTTTGTGAAACAGAGCCCTTGTGTTTTTTTTTATTACACTGAATCTTTAATGATCATACTTATTTTTATTCTTATTTAAGGCTCATATTCTAAACTGGTTAGGTTTAATTAAAGCAATTCATGAGGGAGTGTCAGAAAGCTACATCTACATATCTGAAGCAATAGGATACTATTATCCAATTCCTCAAGTAAAGATAAAGCCGCTTGTCTTATTTTATACTGTTACAATAACAGGATTCGACTAAGTCTGAATAAAAAGGTTACAGGCAAGTTTTTGCATTGACTTTTGCCGGACGGGGTGATCTGGACTGTACTGAACTGTGATCAAGACTATTCACATATAAGATGTAAAGGTTGCCCTGACACTTCACAAGGTTTAGCAACAACTTTATTAGGTGTGTCCGAGTCTTTGGAAAGAGGCATGTTTGTTTCAGTGGCCATCATTTACCCAGACACACTCCACTACACCCCTTACTCACATGTATTTCTGTCTTTTACATCTGGAGCAGCCTCAGGACATGCACTGAAGTCTAATGGTGTTGGCAGGCCGCTTGGACTGGTCACTGGCGTGTTTATGTAATTGTGTCTGTTTGATCGCTGGAAAGTGTGTGTATGTTCACGCTCCTTCACCTTGCTATAGGCGAAACTTTACAGTGAGAGTTAAGGGAGGCCTGCTGTGACGGCACTTATACAGCTCCTCCTCAAGGAATGCATCTCAAGGTTAACAGCCATGTTGCAAGGAAAAAAGGAGGTTTAGACCTGGACAGATATTGCAGATTTGACATATAGCTTTGAGGAGAATAAGATGAAAAAAAGGCAGAGAGGACGGACACGTGTGTCAAGGGAGGCAGATTTTAATACAGGGGTAGGTAAGCAATAAAGAGGTTTTGGGGAAAGTTGGAGACTTTATGTAGGCTGGAAGGCTCGATGTTTATTTAAGCCCAGTGGGAACACCTGTAGTGTGAGCAAGATACACAAACAAGCTGCGAATAAATTGTGCTTGGTTATTATTCTCTCAGTGGTAAATTACATTTCTCTTGTTTACTCAGAACAAGGGCAAAATGTTCACAGAAGACTTTGTGAAACGCAGGCTTTATTCAGATCACTGAAAATTATCCAAAGATTCTTTAGTTTGTTTTAACTTTATGTTATTTAATTATTTCCAGCGAGCTGGGACAAGCCTGACACTACATTACCAAGGCAAATTTTTTTTTATCACTTTCACATCTTTTAAATACTGCATTTCAATTTCGGTGCTCTTATTAGAATTAAAGAGACCCAGACGCCAAACATTATTCCTGTATGAATAAATTATTATAACAATCTTCTTCCCTGATCATAAAATTCAGCGACTCCACCCATTATAAAGAAAAGAATCAAAAAGCTGTAGATTAGGCGTTACATTGTGGGTGATCTCACTGGGCAGAGTTGCTTTCAGCACGCTTCTTAAGTGCTGTTCTCAGCATTTCCATATGTGATGATTGCTGGAAGTTGCCACAGTTCAGGTTACTTGCAGGGAATTTCTTGTACTTCAAATGTTTCACGAACAAACCTGTCACCTGATGCACTGTATTGTTCTTTGAGTGTGACTGAAAACTCTCGATTGGTCTCAGGAGGGATGTTGAGCCAGCTCTCATTACCAGTGATGATTCTTGACATGAAAGTTGGGCTAGTAAAACAGACCGGTGGATATTTGGTGTCTGCGATGAGTATGTGCAGTGATATGAAACAGGCAGCGTAATGGAAGTGGTCCAGAGCTGCAAAAGGAGATAAGCTTGAAACATTAAATGGAGTAAATTAGGAATGGTATCTAAATTTGTGGCACAGTCATAATACAGACTGATACACCGTATGGACACAACTATTGGGCCACACCTCTTAATATTTGAATGGGGTGTCTCATTGCCAGAGGTAGATAAAATTAAGCACTGCGACATGTACTCTCCCTTTACAAACACTCCTGAAAATGGGTTGTTTGAAAGAGCAACAAGTCAGTTTGTGAAATTTCTTTCTTCCTACATCGGTCTGCCCACTTATTTTTGTGGATGTCTGTGGAGAATTTAAATTACAATGCACCAACTATGCATGCAACACAGGTGGTGAACTTCAAAGAAACATAACAGGAATTTTTATTTTGTATTTGTCCTTTATTTGTCCATGTAAAAGTCTCATTGAGATTACAGTCTTAATGAGACCTAGCCAGTGACTAACTGGCCTTTGGGGTTCCATCTGTCCATATCCATAACTGCAACTGAGTAAAATTGAGGCTTATGTGATATTACTATGGAAGAACATGGCAGACCATGTACGGGGCTCTCGAGGCAGACAGTAAGTAAAAGTTGATAACGTTCAGTTAGCTTCTTTTGGCATTAACATCAGCACAAAAACTGTGTGCTGGGAGCTTCAAAGCATGGCCAAGCGCCCCTTGATAATGTAATGTGTAGGTGGATCAGTACTTCTGTCTGTGGCATTTTAAGGGAGTCTGATTTACATGATTACAATTACATAGCTTATGTCTTTTTTGCATGCACATTTTGCCACAACACAAAGCAGGCTTTGTTAGCTCTATGAACGTCATGGATCTCATCTGCTGCAAGTGTGGCCATTTAAAGCAGATTTAAAGCAGATTATTTCTGTTTAAGCTGTTTATTTCAAGCACATGCTGGCCAAAAAAAAAAACTAGGTAACATCAATGTTTTTGTTTCATCAGTTCAGAAGAATTCAGATCAGCAATGCTTCCTTTCGCTCTTCTCTGGATTTCTTTTCATCGTTGCGAGAACCTGACGAGGATATCATTAATGCGATAAAGACTTCCTCCTCCTTTGGCCTCCTCTGTAATAAAAAACTCTGTGTAAACACAGCAGAGTGGTCCAAATCAGACACTGTGCAGATTCACGTCTTGGTCCCTGATTAACATCTCTGGCTTGTACTATGCGGTGGAAACATAAGGCCCAGCAGTGTTTTATTCATTGTAAAGAAATGCATGGATGAACGATTACCTCCAAATCTCTGTGGAGCTGATTTCTGAAAAATGTATGCCTGCAGCTATGTGTACGCACACACACACATACATACGCACCAACATATGCACCTGAGTACTGGCACAGAAAAGTGTGTGGATGTCATTTACACATAACATGAACCAAACATGCCTCAAATACACACTCGGTCACTTTTTCTAGGTCTGTGGGCCATCTGTGACAACAGCAGCGGTCTTCTGTGTATAAAGTGTAGACAGACACGAGCGCTCTCTGATGCTCTTCCAGTCAGACATACCTTCACAGTCTGAATAAAAGCTGGCCTATTTGCTCTTTGGGTTGCAGAAAATCATCAGACCTGATAATAATGTTTAAAATTATTGTGGTTGATTTTCCATTTTTCTATTCAATATTCACTGTTTTGGCAAGGATCGTCTTCCTGCACCTGGAGAAATGATGTCTTTACATGTCAGTTCGCAAAGATGTGAACGGTGATATTTTGGATGGATGATTTAGTAAATGGATCAGTGCATGTGTATGTGTGTGTGTGTGTGTGTATGTGTGTGTGTATGTGTGCAGCAGAGGCAGTTTGCTATAATGTCCCAACATTCCTGAGTGACACAGTTCCCACAGATTTGTCCAAAGAGCCAAATGTCACATCCTTTCCGTCCTTCTAAGGACAACTCCTCACTCTCTGGGGAACTGGTGCAGACGTGTAAATGTAGAACTTAAAACAATAAAGACAACTTTGAGGGACAAAGAAACCTTTGAGGCAACAGAAGTTTGTTCGTTTTACCTGAAATTAAGAGGGGGGAAACGTTTGGGTCGTGTCACTCTATGTGTTCAGATTATTTTTTCCAGCTCTATGATTTTGCCATTTGGGTTTTTATCCGCAGAGCACCTGACCATGTGATTAACGATAAGTCATGGGGGCAGACGGGTCTGTTTTATTAATCATTACTAAGTGTGGACTCAAACAGCTATATCTAAATGTCCCAAGAAAATTCAAGTATTTCCTAAAATCAAAACTTTTGCAAAGCAGTTAAAACAGGAACTGATTTATCACGTCAGTGAATGTTTGTGTAATAAATAAAGTTCATGTTTTCATGTCGTAGATTAATTTCATGAAGACGCTGATCACTAATTTCAAAAGGCAATAAAAACAGTCATCGGGGCAAGGCCATAACTGTAGATGGCTGGTTTAGCTTAGTACGTGAGCAGGCGGCCCTTTGCTGCGTGTCTCTCTCACTCTGTCGTTCCGCTTTTCTGTCTATCTTCACTATTGCTAACCAATAAAGGCAACATACCAAAACAGTAACATATATAAAAAAAGGATGGCCCCATTCTCAATGAGCTGACACAGAGGCAAAGTTGTACCCCAGCATGTTTACTGAGATCCCCCTTTCAGGTACGAAATTACTTATTACTCTCTGGAATGTTGGAACATGTTTTTTTTGTGTGTATGTGTTTTTGTAATGAGCTGACTGTATTTTGAGCATTTTGAAAGCATTATTCTTAATTAAATTGTCAACAGGTTGAGCAGCTAGCTATACCTTACTTTCCTGTGTGAAGTCACGAGATAGAGAGGTTAAGTCATTCAATTCAGTAACAGCCATAGGTGGCCAGTTTGGCTGACAAATAATGCTGACAAATGAAAACCACATCATCTGACATTTCATGACTTTTCCTAAAATAGCTTGCACTCACATATGCTATGTATAATTACAAGCATATACATGTAGTACACACACAGAAATGTAGGCTCAGTTATAAAAGTGCAAAAAGAATTCTGTCTTAGAAAAAAAAGCAGGGGACAGACACCAGAGACAATTTCTTGGTGCAGAAGTGGATCAATGAACTCATCACGTACAAGGACAGTTGACTGTCAGCACAAAACATCCTCAAAACAAAACTGTGAGGTCAGTTTTAAATGCAAGGAATACATTCATTAAGAGCATTTATTCAATTCAATTCAATTATTCTTTATTATGGTGTAAAAAAATACCACAAAATTCACTTTTAAATCCTCTAGGATGATCTACCTCTACAGTAATTAAGTCATTAGGTTAATTAATGAACTTCATTCATTAGTAAATTCAGAAATATATTTTAGCATTGCAATCTGTAACAAAATAATCTAAATAATTCCTAAAACATAATCCTAAATGCTTCTCTTTATAAAATCTTAATTATATTTAGAAACATTAGATTATATTAACAGTATATTAACAGTACTTAACTTCTTCAAGATAATACCTTTTTGCCATTACAGCTGTTGTTATAGGACAGGGTCAAAATGACCACCCTCGGCAGTTCTACTGTCTTGCTATTTCTATATGTGTGATTACATATTAATGTGTTCAGTTCTGCAGTTTTTAATGATAGTGTAGTGCATTTGCAATTATATGGTGCTTTTCTAATTACCGCTACTCTACTGACCACATAAAGCACTCTTAACAGGTCAGAATTTAACAAAATGTTGACACTTTATTTTATCCAGTTAAAGCAGTTTATCAACCTCTCATCTATGGCCACTTCAGAATCACCAGTTAACATTTCTATAGTCTGTGGGAGGAATAAAAACGAATGGAGGGACAAATACACAACCGCATATAACTGCATGAGTACAACAAACAATTCTCACTGGCTTCTTTCAAGATTGAAATCTTTCACATATTTCAAACATTACAAACCTTCTCCCACTGAAAATGCTGACCTGGATGATTGAGCATGCATCAAGACATTCGAACCTTGTTTGCCTGTTAATCTAATATGCAGTTCTTTCGAACTGAGGGTTTTCAATATTATCCAGTGCATTACTTTTGCTCTGTGAGTTTTTTTCCAAAACAACACTTTTTGGGGGCTTTGAAAAAGACAGAGGGTTGTTTGTTATCATTAGATGCGTTACCATCTGGATTCAAATCAAATAGAACTCGCCTGGGGTCTGATGCAGGGGTCTTGAAACTGCGACACCAGAGCTGAATGTGCCTCTTTTGCCCATCTCCAGTGGCTCTGCATGACTTTGGCAGAAATACTGGATGAATACAAATAAGGAAATGAACATTGCTTTTTCTTTTCTGCAGTTCTTAACATTTTTTTCCCATTAGTCACTTTTCTTATGTGTCGCTTTTGAGCTCTTTCTAAAAAAATGTATTTCTTCTGCATTGTCAAACATAGTGAAACATGGTTCCATTAGCCTCTGTGCTTTTACTACACATACATTGCATATGTTTTATTGTAATGATTTTACTTCAAAGGTGTTCCATATATCCACACTGACCAGTTACAGTGTGCTAACCTGAGGTTTGTATTTAGAGTCTGCCAAGTGGCTGAGACTTCTGTTTTATAATGTTGCTTTTCTGCATTTAGCCGAGGATGTAAACTCTCTGAATATCAAGAAGCTTATTTTGTATTCTACAATTTAAATGCATATACTTCACCACCGTAGTTTGCAGATTCAGACCAGGGTTACAAAATGTATAATAATTTACAATGATAGTGTAATATTTAACATATCAATACTGAAATGTATAATATATTTTAATCAATCAGTAATGATGATAATAATAATACAGTAAAATAATATATAACATTAACAATGGTACCATACTATCTATAATATGTTAATCTAGCATATTTTTAATGGTTAATTAATTTATCAGCATTTAATAGTTGTGTTTTTATTATTATGTGAAACAACAACAGTCACCTCAAGCCACTTTATATAGTAAGATAATCCAACAATCTGTGGTCCTCCTTGAGGAAGCACTTGGTGACAGTGGGAACGAAAAACTCCCATTTAATAGGAAGACACCTCCCAAAGAACCAGGAGCGACGGCCATGTGGGGGTGACAGGGCAGAAGACAAGACAAAATACATGCTTTGGAAAAGAGCCAGAGATAGTAACTAATAACTTAAATGCAAAATGTTGAATAAGCACACAGACAATGAAAAAAAGTCAGTGAAGAAGAAACACTCATGTAGCTTAACTAAGCGGGGCTTAACTAAGTGCGTTATTAGAAAGTTTTAAGCAGAGCGGGTGGTTCCACAGAAGATTCGGCCTATAAACTGAAGGCTCTGCATCCCATTATACTTTTAAATATCTTTAAAACCACAAGTCAGCCTGCAGTCCAAGAAAAAGGAGAATTAGTGTGATATGGTCTATGAGGTCTTCAGGATAAGATGGAGTCTGATTCAAGAATTTGTATGTGAGGAGAAAGATTTTAAATTTGATTCTGGGTCTACCATGGAGCCATTATTTTGCAGTATTTTTGATCAGGCTGAATTAAAGTAGTACTGCACAGAAGTAATAATGCACAAACAAGGTTTTAGCCTCACTCTGAGAAACTTACAGATACTGTTACAGAACACATAAGCTTCCAGGCTGCTTCTTCAAAACTGCTCGTCAGTAAACCAAACACTTTATATTGATATTGTTCCCTCTCACAGATTTAAACCAATCCAGGTTCCAGTTCTGAAACGCTACTGATATTATGGCTTTAAGTATCCAGCAATACCAAGTACTTAGCCAGTACAAGAGTGCAACAAACGGATGTATTCCTGACTTTATGTGTTAGAGAACACTTAACACTGTGAAATTAAATGTAAGAAATGAATACATTTAAAAACTATACATTTACTCTATCATTCATCAGTTTCTCACGTGTTGATGTGATCAGATAAAGGTGAAGTACGTCAGTAAACGTATAATAAAAGCTTCTCAACATTGAACATTAACTAAGAGTGAGACCAACATGAAAAGCTGGCTGTATGTTTATACTCAGCTTACAGTTATTATTTAGTTACAGTTATGAGAGTGGTATTGTTTTGGCACCGATTTTGTCATCTGGTATGAAAACAACCGTTTGATCATCATTCATCCCATGTTTGCCCAGTTTCTGTACTTTCTGTGCTCACCAACAGTCAGCATTGGTACATTCCCAGTTATTCCCAGTTATTTATTTATTTATTTATTTGTTATTTCTCCCTCCAACAGATGGACTTGCTCCTTGAGCCTGGTTCAGTTGGAGTTTTCTTCCTGTTTTCTCTGCATTGTCAGTAACCACTTGCTCACACATTGAATCATTAGTTTCTCTCTTTTGGATTATAAAGTCTTAACCTTATGTTGCAAAGTGCCCTGGGATAACTTACAACAAGTCACGATTTGGCACCGTATAAATAAAACTGAATTAAATTTACTCGTTATGTTTAACTGCTTTGGACAGACTGTTGTAGTTTGATTTCACATCTTATGTAATGAGACAACAGAAATTAAGGAAAGGACAAATGACAAACATAACTATCCAGTCCCACGCCTCTTCAATTTGTGGTTTAGGCAGAAATAAACCAAATGTGTAATTTTAGAAATTTATTTCTATGCAGGCGACAGAGTGAAAACAAACAGAGTCCATTAGGAGAGGCTTTTAAAGCTTTGCCAAGGTCCATTTACAGAAACTATTAAGATCTGATTTTAAGTTTCCCTTAAAATCAGATCTTATCACATTTTTTGCGGAAAAAAGTATGTTTTGTTCTTAAAATAATGATGGTTTTCTTACTTTATTGTAAAGACAGCTGCTCTTTTGCATGCTTATGTGTGTGTGTGTCACAGTGGCAGCAGATAATAACTTTGTATAATGATACCCTTGTGTACAATACCCCTCTCTCTCTCGCACATACACACTCTCATGCATATTTTTTCCACCCAGTGTGATTGTCCAAGTGGCTGAAAGTGCCAACAGCCTTAAAACCACAGGAAAATTGCATTTCAGATTCATAAATTCAATAGTAATATGAATAACAGCAGATTGGAGGAAGGGAACGGGCTGTTTTCCCAATGACGGCTAAAGCGAAACTAAATGTAAAGAAAATGACTTTCTGCAATCTAAGTGCTCCTCAAATTGCATCTCAACTTACAGGACAAATAGGCAGTTAAAATAAAGTTGCACTTGAACCTTCACCGTCACTTCGTTCTTAATGGCTTACTCCCAAGTGCATCTTTAAATTATTCAGAGGTCAGTAAATGTGAGTCGTGAGGAAATGTACACGGAGCAGGCTTCTTGAAACTGAACAGAGACTTTGCATCGCAGCATCTGTTCCCTGTACTTGTTTTAAGGAAGTGTGCATGAGTGTACATTTCTTTACGGGCACACACATGCGCGCACAAACACACACACTCATTCATCTCTTAGTGAGGACATTTCATTGACATAATGCTTTCCCTAGTTGCCTACCCTAACCCTAACCATCAAAAATGAATGCCTAATCCTAACCCTACACGCAGCTTAAACTTAACCATAACCCAATTGTAACCCTGATAATAAAACCACATTTTGAGCCTCAAAAATGTCTTCAAACTCGCAGGGATGGGCATTTTGTTCCCATAAGTGACTGCTGGTCCCCACAAGTACAGTAGCATGCCAACTTTCTGTCCTCACAAAGATGTCTAAACATGTACACATGCACTCAGGCAAAAACACACATACACAGTGTCTGAAGAGAGGAGTAGTTACTTGGCGGTGGTGGTTGCTCTCAAAACATTGTTTCATTGCTGGCATTTTTCTGTGGCTCTAAATCTGGGTCCATGTTTGTTGATGCAAAGGGTGGAATGGAATTGTGTGTGTGTGTGTGTGACTGTATGTGATGAATGGAACTCATCATACGCCACTTCTAGTCATCCCCAGACATGGATTCTGTATTTATTTGAACTTGTTGATGCTTTGATTTACAGGAACTTCTCTTTTATTGCTATTATTCCCATCATATGTCTTCTCGTACTCACTGTTTTCCAACAGCTCTCAGTTCACTGCTTTAACAACATCTGTGTTTTCAGTCTTTAAACATGGAGAATGGCAAAGGGAGAGCGATGGAGAAACTTAACACACGTTTTGCTCCACTAATGTCTGCACTGCCTGCTGGCTGTAAAATAACAACAGTACAGGAGTGGTGGGATTTAACAGAGATCCTATGATATAATATTTTTATGATAATTAAAGGCATTTAAACATTGGGATAAATAAAAGCTGTGCAAATATTTTGTGTGGTAAAGGTATTATACTTTCACATGACTGTCGTCACCACTCTGGTTGGAAAGGAGCGTGAGATACCAGCTAGATATAGTCGGGCTCACCTCAACGCATGGCCTGGGCTCTGGAACCAGTTTCCTGGAGAGGGGCTGGACTCTGGTCTCAGTCTGGAGTTGCCCCTTGTAAGAGGCGTCGGGCTGGGGAGGGTATCTTGGTATCCCCTCGGCTCGCCGCTGGTACGTTGGGGTTTCTCCCAGTGGACGAGAGGGTTTGTTCCCTTCACCTTCAGGTTGGGGAATGGGTCCTGACTGTCATCTGTGCTTATGCGCCGAGTGGCAGTTCAGATTACCCAGCCTTCTTGGAGTTCCTGGGTGGGGCACTGGAGGGTGCTCCCCCTGGGGACTCTGTTGTCCTACTGGGAAACTTCAATGCTCAAGTGGGCAATGACAGTGAGACCAGGAAGGGTGTGATTGGGAGGAACATCCTCCCGGTTCTGAACCCGAGCAGTGTTTTTTTATTGGACTTCTGTGCAAACCACAGTTTGGCCATACCGAACACCATGTTTGAACATAAGAGTGTCCATAAGTGCATGTGGCACCAGGACACTCTAGGCCACAGGTCGATGATCGATTTTGTAATCATATCACCAGACCTGAGGCCATATGTTTTGGACACTCGGGTTAAGAGCGGGGCTGAGCTGTCAACTGATCACCAACTGGTGGTGAGTTGGATCAGATGCTGGACAGACCTGGCGCGCCCAAACGTACAGTGAGGGTGTGCTGGGAACGTCTAGCAGAGGCCCCGGTCTGCAAGATCTTCAACTCACACCTCCAGCAGAGCTTCAACAGCATTCCGAGGGAGACTGGGGACATTGAGTCTGAATGGACCATGTTCTGCACCTCTATTGCCGAAGCCGCGGCACTGAGCTGCGGCCGCAAGGTAGTTGGTGCCTGTTGTGGTGGTAATTCTTCGAACCAAATGGTGGACACCAGAAGTGAGGAGAGCCACCAAGCTGAAGGAGTCCTACCAGGCTTGGTTATCCTGTGGGCCAAGCGGAATGCAGCTCGGGTGGTGGTGGAAGCAAAAACTCGGGTGTGGGAGGAGTTCGGAGAGGCCATGGAAAAAGACTTTCGGATTGTTTCGAAGATATTCTGGCAAACTGTCAGGCGACTCAGGAGGGGAAAGCGGTGTTCTACCTGCACTGTGTATAGTGCGGGTGGAGTGCTGCTGACTTCGACTGAGAAAATTGTCAGGCGGTGGAAGGAATACTTTGAGGATCTCCTCAATCCCACTGACATGTCTTCCGTGGCGGAAGCGGAGACTGGGGACGAAGGGAATGACCCGCCAATCTCTGGGGGCGAGGTCACTGAGGCAGTTAAACAACTCCTTGGTGGCAGAGCCCCTGGAGTGGCCGAGGTCCGCCCCTAGTTCCCAAAGGCTCTGGATGTTGTATGGCTGTCTTAGTTGACACGCCTCTGCAATGTTGCGTGGAGATCAGGGGCAGTACCCCTGGATTGGCAGACCAGGGTGGTGGTCCTCATCTTTAAGAAAGATGGCCTCTCCCTTACAGATAGGGTGAGAAGTTCGGCCATTCGGGAGGGGCTCAGAGTAGAGCCGCTGCTCCTCCACATCGAAAGGAGCCAATTGAGGTGGTTCGGATATCTGACAAGGATGCCCCCTGGGCGAGGTGTTCCGGGCATGTCCCACCGGGAGGAGGCCCAAGGGCAAACCCAGAACACGTTGAAGAGATTATATCTCTCAGCTGGCCTGGGAACGCCTTGGTGTTCCCCCAGATAAGCTGGAGGAGGGGGCTTGGGAGAGGGAGGTCTGGGTTTCTCTGCTTGGGCTTCTGGCCCTGCGATCCGGCCCCGGATAAGCGGAAGAAAATGGATGGATGGATGACTGTGTAAATTTGCTGGATGAATTTGTGGCATTTACTTTTCCGAACCAAGCTTGATTTTTCAGATTTTTAGCAAAGAGATCTGACCAATCAGACCACTGCATTTGGCAGCAAGTGTGCTGTAGCTCAAAACACGCACTGGCAATGAATATACATATAGTAAAATAATGGTATTTTACCTATGAAACACAGCTACACGCTGTTCCGTGTCAATTGACTCTTTGAAATGATTTTTCTGCATTCTCAGATGTGGTACCAACTCTGCCAACAGGACCCCAACCTGCCCCACTCACATCCTGAAATTTATACGAAAGCAGTTGTGATATAGCTTCAAACCATAAAAATTTGAATTTTTTTTACTCAACATGCTCTGCATGTAATGACATTAACTGTAGATGTGCTTCTTCTTCTTTCAGCTGCTTCCCTTAGGGATCATCTGCTTCACTTCAAACTATCCCTAACATCTTTTGCTGTCATACCAACCCTCTGCTTGTCCTCCACATTACCACTCTTGGTTGTAATGCATTCATGAGTAATTTTCAGTCACATTATTAATCACACAGTACTGTAGTGTAACATTACTGTACTAAATTCAAAAATTACATTGGAGTTACAATTAGGTCATCACTTGCGTTACAAAGGTTGTTCAGTTCAGTTATTCAGAAAAATGTGGCTTTTTCCTTCAGCGCGGTCACCCTGCAATTAGCTGACTTTAGTTGGTTTTGAAGAGGTGGAAAATGTGGAGTGGTTTACAGCTTCTTAGGAGCTGAGATACAGACAGTTTTTTGAATTTATTTTGCACAAAAAGACGAGCGTGTAATTACAAAATGCAAATTGTGTCCAGGACAGAAACAACTGCATTTTGCTGCTAAACCAACTCTGAATATTTGCATCTGCAAAGACAGCATGCTAAAACAAAGCTAGCCAAGAACCTAAGTGATGTTAAAGTTGAGTGAATGTTGGCCCCAGCCCAGTAGCCAGACCATGAAGTTTAACAGGTAACAAAGCCAGCGATTAACAGTCAGGCTGACAGCCTCCATTTCTACCTTTTCATGTTTCTGCCCAACTGTCACCAAATAATACATCACAGCAGGTCTCATTACCATCATTAAGCCTTTGCTTTCACTCTTACTGCTATCCTTCTGTCACAAATCAGCCCCTGACACTCATCTTCACCTACTCCTCCCTGCCTGCACTCTCTCCTTCACCTCTTTGTCTGTTGTTTTGAAAGAGGTTGATTACAGGAATTTAAACTTATCCCCTTCACTACATCTACTCCTTGCATCTGCACTGTTACACCTGCCTCCCTCTTATTCACACACGTATTCTGTCTTGCTTCCAATTACTTTCACTCCCCTTCTGTCCACTTCTACTTTCACAAGAGATCACAGTGTCATCTGCAAACATCATAGCCCAAGGAGTCTCCTGCCTGACCTCTCAGCCTATCCATCACCTCTACAAACAAGAAGAAGCTCAGATGTAATCCCACCCCTAACTTGAACTACCTTGAATCTGTCACTCCTACCACACACCTCACCACTGTCTTGCACCACCCTCACATACTTCTCTTCTCAGTTCCTCTCTTGATACCTTAACATATGATTTATCTAGATCCACAGACACAGTGCAATTCATTTTAACCATTGCACCTGTTGCACACTTTCCCAGCATGAAGCCATACTACTGCTCATTGATCATCACCTCTCTTCTTAGCCTAGCTTCAACAACTCCTTCCCATAGCTTCATGGTGTCATCAGTTATTGATTAGCTTCATCCATCTGTAACTACTACAGCTCTGTAAATCACCCTTGTTCTTGACACAGTATGACATTCTCGCAATTTTAAACATTTTGTGATATGGCGAGTATTTCAAAAACAAATATCACAGTGTATTTTGATTTTTGTTGCATGGGTGTTTCTTAATAAAAGCAACATCACTAGTAGCTGTGTCTCCCCTGAGGTGCACACAATGGAAAACTGACTTTGCACTGGAAAAATTATTAGTTTTAACACAGCTGGGCAGCTTGTTTTACCTTTCTGTCTAAGGTAATTACACAGTAATTATTACACAGTAATTACCTCAGAGGCACAGAAGGTGATAAAAAAAAAAACCCAAATGAATAGCTCAGGTGTTGTTACTAATCTCTGCATTCTTTACACTATCTACTACCTTTCATAACCCAGCTGGAACAAAAGGGGAATGATCTTTACCAAAAAGAAAAAAGAAAATTCAATATTACCTATCACTTGCTTGTATTTGTATTTTTCTTAGTCTTTCATATATTCCCACACACATACACACTCACACAAACACAAGTTTCCCCAAGTTCGTAGGCCAGACCCTATATTTAATCCCTGGCCTTTAGTGAGACAAAGGACTCTGTTCTCTCCACGGCCACCATGCTAATCTACCCTCCAAACTACAAAGGCACTCAGCCGACTGCGCCCTGCTTCTACAGGGATTATCATTCACTTATTGAACCGGCTCCTACGGGTTCAGAAGAGTCGGGGAAAGAAAAGAGAGAAAGCAAGGGAGAGAGAGAGAAATGCAGTATACAGTTTAGAGGGGAGCAAAAGGCACAAACCCACTTGAGTTTATTTTCTTTCAGTGAACTAAAAGCGTGAATGAAATGTTAATATAGGAGAGCTGCAGTCCCACGTTATCCGCTCAGATAAATTTCTCCATCTGGCGATGAAAGTGGAGAGGAAAAGGGGTTCTGAAAAAAGACAAAGACCAAGCAAGAAGCCAGAAAGAAAGAGTAAAAAAAAAAAAAGAGGGAGAGACCTGGAATGTGGGAACAGCCAGTGAAAGCACCCCATGTAATTGGCAGTGTAATCCTTGTAAAATAACCAAGCAAAGGTGGTGTGTGCATGCATGTGTGTGGGTCTGACTGAAGTTTACAGATACAGTTTGTAGCTCCTCCCACTTTTTTTTTATGTCCTACACAACCTGGACTTTTTAAAAATATTTCATTTTCAGTTCCTTGAAAGCTGATTGAATTTGGAGTTGATTACTCAGCCTTTCTAATACTTGTTATGTTTCATGTCATGAGGGCCCCTCTACACAGACACACACACACACACACCACCATCCAAATCCCTCGACTCACCCCATCTCTCTCTCACACATCTTTTTCCTGAACTCCTGGATTTAATTCAAGTCATGCCTTCATTCTTGTACAAAGCATGCCAAAACTGATCATTTACATGGTGCTACTGAACCTCTCAGGAGGACAGTCAAGGGTAAAATCTCAGTGTTAATAGGACAAGGTTCATCTACATAAACTTTAGTGAATTAGTACTCAAGTCTTGCAGACATAGGCGTTACATGAGATTTCCAGCGTTGCATAAACATTTTTTTTTTAATTCCGATCCTCAAGCTTCCTCTCTGTCTCAGTGACCTTTACGCAGAGCATGGCCTGCAACGATGTTAGCATCACAATCTTGTCATAAACTCCTAAACAAGCATAGATCACTCTATCACAAGTAAATACAAATAAATGTCCTGATTGGATCTTTATTCATGCGTGAACACCTACATACACATGTATATGCATTCACTAGCCAGACTTTATTAGGCAGACCTGTTTAGCTGCTTCTTAACACAAATATGTTATCAGTCAATAAAATGGCAGCAAATCAGTGTCTTTAGGCATGTAGACGTGGTCAAGATGGACCTTCTAAATTCAAAATGAGCATCGTAAAGGAGAAAAAAGGTGACTTTGAATGTCGCATGGCTTTTGGTGCCAGAGCATTTCAGAAACAGCACCAAAAGACATAGCTGAAATTAGCAGAAATAGCAGAATATTGTGAGATTTGAATGAATGAATGAACAAAAACTGAGGACGTAGTTAAGTGCCAAATAAACGAGCAACAAGGAAACACCGGGAGGAAGCGACACCGAACTGAGGGAGACACTGAAGGACAACAGAGACAAGAACGCACATTAGGAATACAGCTGACACAAATAACCATAATGAGACAAGGGAAGCAAGACTGAACAGTATGAACATGGGACCTTCACAATAAAACAGAAAACATGATGTGGGAGGGGAGGAGAAGCGGACAAGAGGGAGTGAAGGAACATAAGGGAGAGAGAGAGAGCAGACATGATGGCCTGGGAAAACATAATGGAATAAAACACAAGGAGAGGGAAACGAAGCACAAGAACTCACACCAACTATATAAACAGTGGGCAAAGACACAAGGGGAAATCTAGATAGTAAAGGAACTAAACTGGGAATATTAGAATCTCACAATAGGGTAACTAAGTACTAATAATGTACCAGGACACAACCCATTATACAAAAATACCAAAAAAACAACAACAAACAAACAAGAAAACACAAAATGCTGGGCCAAAAGGGCCCAGAACCATGACATAGATGGTAGGATCATTGTGTAGTTGGGTGTAAAACAGCTGAAAGCGTAACTTCATCCTATTTTGTATCAATAGTTCAGGCTGGTGGTGGTGGTGCTATATAAAAGTCCACACACCAGCACTTCACATCGTACTTAGTTGTAGGGAGATTTGGAAAACTGTTAGTTGTGTTGGATTTTCATAATGCAATTATTGTTCCCAAAAAATTTCACCATATAAAAAAGAAATCAATCTTGCGATACAAACAACAGTATGAGCTTAAACTGGGAAAACTAAACTCACGGGGAAGGCCACTCGGCTAAGAGGGAGGACATGACACAGAACTGAGGCAGACACAGACATAAATAAAAAGAAGGATAACGAGGGGCGTAAGAGTACACAGGTGACACTGGTAATCTTAACGAGACAGGGCAGGAGCAAACATTAACGGGAGACTATCAAAGTAAAACAGGAAGTACACAGAGACGCAGACCAGAGGGGAAGAGAGAACACAGGGAGAGCACAGATATAGCAGGCTGGGGAAAACATGGAATAAAACACAAGGAGGGGGGGACACAGGGGGTAAAGACACATGGGGAAATCTAATAAGCAACATCTAAACAGAAAAACCTAGGGACCATTAGAATAAACAGTGGACCTAAAACATAATAACATCAAATGACAACAATACAGGAAAACACAAAATACTGGATAGAAGTCCCAGGATCATGACAGTTTTTTAATATAGGGCTGTTTTGATTCTTTATGTATTATATGTTTTATTTAATTATTTTGGCTGTTTTCTTTTATTCTGTTGTTTTTAACTTATTTTCTATACAGCACTTTGTCCTGTGCTGGGTATTTTAAAGTGCTTTATAAATAAAATTGGATTGGATTGGATAATGACTCCTACAAAATAAGACAGGAAACACATTGAAAAATACAATAATCAATGAAATAAAACTAAAATACACACAACACTGGGTCACAGACCCAGTACTATGACACTAGCTTTTTTATTCTGCACTAACCTGCAGAGTACTCAGTTAAAATGTGTTGCTTCAGTATTAACTGCAGCTCATTTCACAATATGAAAAAACATAGTGTAACATGTACAGAGCCAATATCTGAGTTTAAAACAAGGACTTACATGTAAGCTTCAAATTTATAGTTTATGAAATCCCACTGGTCTTTTCTTACCTTTAAATCTAACCTCTCTTCCTCCTCCCCTGTCTTCTTTCTTATCTTTCTCCATATCTGAGTGAAGTTAGCTCTCTTTCATTTCTCTCTGTGAAATAAAGCAGCTGGACGTTTAGCTAGCAACACAAACTGTGATAAACTGCACACAAACAGTTTTTGTGTTTGCTGATGTTTGTTGAGCTGATAGAAATGTTGCATTTAAAATTACCTGCCATGTATAAGACATTACTCCCTTCATGCTCACATGTCACATGTCATGCTCATGTCTTTCTGGTGTTGTCGCACCCCCCCCGAAAAAACACAAACAAACAACAACAACAACAACTAAAAACCCCACACTGGTCCACTTTTAACCCCTGACTTTGGCACACATCATCTGTTTTTATGTGAC
>VUQR01036963.1:10658-22910 GCA_015108515.1 Hemichromis elongatus
CACACACACACACACACACACACACACACACACACACACATAGTGTTTTACTAAACTGGTGTTATTGCACAGCACAGGACAGAAGAAAAGATTTTTTTTTCTACATAATAGAGCTATAATATTTTTAAACTATCATACATTTATGAAAGGGAACATTATTTAAAGAATATGTATTTAATTAAAAAATCTCTATTCATCTAAGGGGTTAACAAAAAGGCAAAATAAAACAACCTTTTTTTGCTTGATTTCACGAATAAAAATAACTGCAAGCAAACTAGTGACAAACAGGCAGGTTGCCATATTATAGAACTATAGAAAATAGAGATACAGGCTACCCGGGTGGAAGCTGTGGCCGAATATAGTACTCAAGCAATAGGAATGTCCATCCATCCCTCTATCCAAGCATTTTCTTCTTTTATCTGGGGCCGGGTCAGGGGGCCATCAGGCGTTCGAAGGCCAGCCGAGAGATATAATCTCTCCAACATGTCCTGGGTCTGTCCCGGGGCCTCCTACCCATGAGGTGCCAGAAGGCGTCCTTGCCCAAAAACCACCTCAGCTGGCTCCTTTCGATGCGGAGGAGCAGCAGCTCTACTCTGATCCCCTCTCGGATCACTTAACTTCTCACCCTATCTCTAAGTGAGAGCCAGCCACCCTTCAGAGGAAGCCCATTTAAAACAACCGGAAATTTAAGAGCTTCGCTTTCACTCTCAGCGCCCTCTTCACCACAACAGACTGGTGCAGCATCCGCATCACTGCAGCCGCAGCACCAATCCACCTGTCAATCTTCCGCTCCCTTCTCCCGTCAATCGTGATCAAGGTCCCGAGAAACTTAAACTCCTCCACTCGGGGCAGGAACTCATCCCTGACCTGGAGTGGACACTCCACCCTTTTCCGGCTGTGGACCATGGCCTCATAATTGGAGGTGCTGATCCTCATTCCCACTGCTTCACACTCAGCTGTGAACCATTCCAGTGTGAGCTGGAGTCCATCACCCTATGGAGCCAACAGAACCACATCATCATTTGAGATGTGCTTCAGGCCATCTCAAATGAGCTCAAGGCCACAGAAGGAGATGGAATTGATGGAACTTTTTTTTTTTTTATAACAAAAGTTCAAATCGAAAAGGGTGGTTTAACAGACACTGTGATGATTAAATGTGTCTCTGTATCATCAGTAGTGATATAACATTTAAAAGATTTGTAATGAAAGACTCAGAAGATCATGCTACACATTTGCCTAATGGATCATGTAATGTAGTGAGTTTTGAGATTAGATTACTTAATCGTGATTTGTATTCACCGCTCTTTTGATTATTGTTCTTTTCTCCATAGTAAAGGTTCAAAGCTGCAGGCCTCTGCGAGTGACCCCATCCTCAGTCATCATCGCGGAGGCCTCATCAGCAAACAATCTGAGATAAATGGCAGAGTGAAAGGTTGACATCAGCAGAGGACGACACTCATTCCCATTCGTTTATCGGATTAGGCTGCTGTGAGAGGACAGAGCAGAATGACTTGTTTGGCATTCAGAGGCAACTGTGGCACAAAGAAAGCTTGTTTGAACAGTGATCAATTATCAATCAGTCTACAGGCAAGGAGCGGAGATTTACCAGAGCTACATGAGCCATGTTGACAAATAACTTCAGAGATCTTGTCAATGAATGCAAACGGACAAACGTCTTTGGCTTTGACACTGGCCACTGTCGAAATTCAGATTAGAGTCCATCTCATCAGCAGATTGGAGCTCGTCATGTCTGCTCGATCCTCATGCATTATTTCGATTGTCATTTCAGCAGCATTAACACCCTGACTGGATCCTGCACAGGCAATTATGTCCTTGAAAGCTCACGGGTAACAATTACTTTGTCAATAAATCACATTTTAAATTAAAAACCATTAAGTCCATCCATATTTCTCCTAATTAAGTCTTCATTACACTAGAATAAGGAAAAAATCTCACTTTAAATGGCAGTTCTGCAATAGTTGTACACTAAACTAGACTAAAATAAGCATGGACAGTGACTTGTTTTTGTGGTTCAGATAATCAGATAATGTTAGTAATAATTAACTCTTATATTAGTGTTTTTTCTTTTGCACTTATAGAAATATAAATCCTTTGCTAGCTACAGACAGTGTGACAGAATTTGGTTTTGTCACATTTCTATTGTTTGTTTATTGAATGGTTCGATTAACAGAGTCCCAACGCCTTAACATCAACCCAATTTTTATTCCAGTGGCATTAGTGCTCACCTAATAATGATTCAACTAACAACAATGAGATTTGCTATGCAATTAAGGTAACTCTGCCTCCATTTTAATCTGTCTGTGGGGAAATTATAATTCTACATCAAATATTTTGTTTGTCCTGTTTACCCTGATACTCTTTATAACGATACACCAATGAGGCCTCATTTTATGAACACCTGCCAAAACAGCCCTGACTCACTGAGGCATGGACTCCACTAGACACCTGAAGGTGTGCTGTGGTATCTGACACCAAGACATTAGCAACAGATCCTTTACTCCATGTTGAGCCTCCATGGTTCGTCAGTGGCATCCCACAGAGGCTCGATTCAGTTGAGATGTGGGGAATGTGGAGGTCAAGTCAACACCTCAAAGTTGTTGTTGCACTTCTCAAACTGTTCCTGAACCATTTTTGCTTTGGGGAAAGGCGCATTATCCTGCTGGAGGCCACAGCCATTAGGGAATACCATTTCCATAAAAGGGTGTACATGGTCTGAAACAATGCTCATCTAGGTGATACGTGTCAAAGTAACATCCACAAGGGTAGCAGGACCCAAAGCATCACACTGCTTCCCCCTACCTGTTTACTTACCATTGTGCATCGTGGTGCCAGGTGTTCCACAGGTAAGTGAAACACATGCACCCGGCCATCCACGTGATGTAAAAGAAAATGTGATTCAATAGACCAGGTCATCTTTTTTCATTGCTCCGTGGTCCAGGGCTGATGCTCACTTGTCCATTATTGACATTTTCAGCAGTGGACATGGGTTAGTGTGGGCACCCTGAGTGGTCTGTGGCTATCCAGCCCCTTAAGCACCAAACTGTGATGCACTGTGTATTTTTCTATCAGAAACAGCATTAACGTTGTATTGAGCCACAAGGGCCGGCCTTCGCTTCCCACATGCATCAGTGACTCTTGGCAGTCCATGACCCTGTTTCTGGTTCACTACTGTTCCTACTTTGGACCACTTTTCATAGATACACTAGTCCACTGCAGACAACTACCCATCTGATTTGGCTCTTTTCAGACTCACAGACATCCTTACGCTTGCCCATTTTCCCTTCCTCTAACACATAAACTTTCTGGATAAAATGTTTGCTTTCCCACCCACTAACAGGCTGAAGAGATAGCCTTTAAAGCTAAAGACAGGAGGGACAGTCCAGCTAATTATCAATGCATAGCTCAAAGGCCAGAATTAATGATGTGTGGGTGGGTACGTTAGTGCACTTGCCAAGGATAGCTTGCACATCTGTGAAGGCACCATTTAAGCTGGATGTTTAATACATGCCTCGAAACAACATATACTGCTATGCAGATGCTGTATGTTTTAATGAATGCTTTGAATGCCAAACCACATTCTGTACATGTTCTACATGTTTGTAGTACAGGAGTCCCGGTGTAGCAGGTGGCCATCTCTCCCAGAGCTTGGTTCTGCTAGAGGTTTCTTCCTGTTAAAAGGGAGTTTTTCCTTCCCACTGTCGCCAAAGTGCTTGCTCACATGGGGCTATATGATTGCTGAGTTTCTCTCTGTATGTATTATTACAGGGTCTACCTTATAATATAAAATGTTTTGAGGCAACTGTTGTGATTTGGCGCTGCATAAATAAAATGGAATTGAAACTGAATCAAAATCGGAATGAGCCGTTTTTAAAAGACAAATTTCACAATTGGCAGTGCAACACTTGCTATGTATTCTTTTTGAAAATAGCGTACATGCTTATACTTCTTCACCCACCTCCTGACAGAAGTAGGAAAAAAAGCATTCAGTCAACAACTGATTGTGAGAGAAATGGATTGTGTTATTTAAATATCAACAGCAAATGAATAAATAAACACTAGCATACACCTGTGAGGTACCTTTAAAAAGAAAGCAACTTCAAAGCGGATAATATGTAAATGCCATGTTCCCACTTTTCCTAAAACAAGGAAAATGCCGTTAATTGTCAACATTACATGTATATTTACATGCTGCAGAGAATTTGTGGAGATGATCTCTGTGCGCATATGATGAACTTCAACGCTGCCTTCACAGTGAAGGGGATAGGTCAGTCAGTGATCAGCCCAGGCCCAGAGCAACATAATTTTATTTGTAAGGCATGACACAGGGAATGACATTTAACTTGTTATTATTTCCGGGAAAAGATTAATGATAAATTGTCCATTATTTTTCCTTAAAAGTGAAAGATAAGACTGCACTCATTTGCCCTAAAGCCAGAGTGCCACCACTATGCAAAATGACAGCCAATTATCGGGGCCTAGTTTGGGATAATGACTTTACAATGAATCTTTTGATTGAAATGTAACTGGGTTGGCCCTGGGCAAAGAGCAAAAAAAAAAAAAAGAATCAAAAAAAGTTACAGAAACAATAAGCACTATAGAGCTGTGTCTCTAGGTCTCTCTGACTCTCTCCCTCTCTCGCTCTCCACTCCTCTTTAGAAATAGCTATAGGAGAAAGCCAGAGATATGCATATATTGATGAAAAAATTATTAAGTCGCTGAGCGCTTGCAGCAAACATAAATTAGCATATTCAGGGTAAATATGCAGACTATTTACGATAATAAGACCGGATTATTCAATTCAATGAATGTTAAATAGATGAGGAAATGGTATGTGTCTTATCTAGTCAGAGCTTCTATTCATTTTAATCGCTTCCCAATTGAACTCTTCATTTTATTCTCTCTGAGTTATTGTTCCCATTCCAGCCCGCAATGGCACCTATGGGTCCTGGGAGATTTCCGCCAGTCACGTGGTTTAAGTGGCATTCACCTTATTCGCGGCGGAAATGGAGAAAGTCGACGTCACCCCGAGGCCAGCATCACGATAAGCCCCTTTTCATTATGCACAGGGGCCGATGGAGAACAAGATTAGTGGGGCCTTGTGTGCATAAAGGCGAGAACATACAAGTCATCTAGATTAAATAAAGTGAGCAGAGATCCAAAAACAAAACACATTTGGTTTCTTATTGCGTGCATTAAAAACTTAAACTTTAAATAGACTGACTATGTATGTGTGTGTGTGTGTGTGTGTGTGTGTGTGTGTTTTCGTCTGCATGTTAATATCAAAGACTTTCTGACATGCGTGCAAACACGCTGCTACCACTGCAGGCCTTCATTCTTTTTAAACTGCTTCGTAAATCATACTGAAATTACACACTGGAACCAATTATTAATCAGCCTACACGTAGAACAGAGTGACTGGAAGTACTTCAGCAGGTGCATATGTTCTTGGTCCTTATAAATATGAAGCAACAAATTTCACTAAAATGTAACTGAAATATATAAAAGTTGTTGTTTTTTTTTGTTTTTTTTATTGAAACAATTAATTATAACTGAAAATATGCTTGGTATAATCTAAATGTATACCAGTCAAGTACATTTCATCTGATCAGTTTCTATTAGATTTGATGGAAAATGACATGTAATCACATTACCTGTAAATATATATATATATTTCATTGTTATTATTTTGTTTTATTTTATTTTTGAGTCTATATTTCTCTGTCTCTGGACCAATTTTACCACTGCAATTATGCAATAATATCTTTAATTTAGCTCAAACAGGCCTAAAAAATGAAGGTGGGTTTATGAATGAGGAATACTCAAGATGATAAACCCAATGAGGTCCACTGTGTTGGTGAGTGACAAAGTGAAAGCAGTACCAGCTACAGTTTCTCCAGCTAGTAATAATCTTGTACTCCTGATTTTTTTTACAGGTCAGAATATCAGCGCATTAACAGGAGTCCCAGCTGCAAGATTGTCTCTAGTTATGTACATAAAAATACTTCATATAAGTCCTATGTAAAGGATTAGGTTGACTGGGTGTATTTTTACATTACTGTAAGTAAAAGCAAACCGTGCTGTCTTCTGTGTGGTTCTTCTCACCAACCAAGGAGGTAATGCAATGCACTTTTGTTTTTACCTGTCTACAGTGCAGATTAATTGATATATTTAGTGTTTTAGTATTTCTAAAAATTGAAGTATGTTTGAAGCTTTGAGTCCAAGTAAACCAGAGAACATCTTGCCCAGCGAAACAGTGTGACCCCTTTATGTGTATGTTTCTCAGACAGTCCTTGTTAGATTTGCTGGTTAGGGCCATCTTCCTGTTACATACTCACAATTGACCCTGAACTGTTTAGGAGTATTCATAATCAACTCAGTGACTGCAAGGAGTCGAGGTCCTGACTGCAAAACAAGCCCAAATCATCATCCTGCCACCACTGTGCTCGACAGTTGGTATGGGTTGTTTGTGCTGATGTGCCATTTGGTTTTCATTAATCGTGGTGCTGGTCATTATGGCCGAACATTTCCACTTTGGTTTCGTCTGTTCAAAAGACTTGAGACTTTGCAAACCTGTGCTGTGCTGCCATGTTCTTCTGGTTCTTCCAAAACAATCATACTTGTGCAGTTTTTCTTATTGTACTGACATGAACTTTAATTTTTTTAAATGCTAACTAGTCTTTTATTATTATTATTATTATTATTATTGTTATTATTATTATTATTACACATTATTTAAGCATTACAAGAGTTGAACTGTGACAAATGGAGGTTGCTGAGGCATCTCCTCCTGGGAATGCTAATTATAACAACTGTCTTAAATGTTGAACTCTTGAATAATCTTTCTTACTATTGAATGACGAACTTCAGATTTTTTTGTAATGTGAATATAAACCTTCCCAGATTAAAGTAGAGCACTGATTGCTTCTCTAAGTTCATTGGTAATGTCTTTCCTCATTGGCATTGGGATTGTGTTAACACACACCTGAACGCCCCACACCAGCAAACTGACAAAACGTCTGCATTTCTGGGGGTGATTGCACATACCGATAATCAGTTACTTAAATTAATTTGATTTGCAGCACCTGGAAACTATTTACCTTCTTACTTCATTTCCGGGATTTACCTAATTTTAGGTTGATTGTTTTCATTAGGTCCTGGTGTCTTTGTAAACTTTATTTTTAAGCTTTGTTTCAGTATCCCTTCTTTTTTAGTTGGCTTTTTTCTTTTCCTCAACATAATATCTAGTGTTCAGTTTAATCCTCAATCCGTTAATCCTCTCATGTAATATCTCCATAATTCAAACAGATGGAATTAAATCACGCTACAAAAAACATATTCTTTATTCCTCGTATCCTTTTTTTTTTAATCCACACATTGAAAGCCTCCATCTAGTGGCTCAGAGGTTGTAATGCTTTTCTGATGATTTTTAAACAATATCCTCTGCTGCCATCTGTCGTTGATATCAGGTACTGGCAGTTTGAGACTTAAGATCTTTAAATAAGCACAAGGGGTGTGAACAATTTAAATTCAAGTGTTGCTTTGTTATTGTTGCAATTATTCCACCATTAGTGTAAATTTATAATAAATCTTACTAAAGGTTGGAAGAAGATGAAGAAGAATTACACATTAAGACATTCCTTATCTTTGCAAGTAATTCTTTATAGACAGCAAATAATAAAACGTTCAATGCACTAAAAAAATGAATAACTTCTTTAACAACATGTCTGGCACTCTATGGTTCAAAATGCTTTTCCTCCCTCTGCCACATGGTGGCATTCTCCCATCAGTATTTCTCCTGAGATCCTATTTATTACTAATAACTGATAAGAAGGCCAGTAATCCTATTAGCATCTCAACAGTAGATTGTCATGAGGAACAACAAGTGTTTGAGCTTATAATATGGGTGAAGCTCTGCTCTATGAAGCCACTGAAAAATGGTGTCTCGAAGCAACTGTAATAAGTTATAATAAGTACATTATCATAGCACTCCTCATTCATTTAACTGGAACTGAGAATACATCGTTTACAGTAATTTGACAATTATGGGAGCTCTTATGGTCCAAAATGAATACAAATAAACATAAAAGAGGGGTGAAAATAGGCCCAAATAAACAAAGGTTTGCAAGCTATCATTCATAAATTTAGAAAAAAAAAAATTATACTCACACATTTACATGTGAGAGCCTCACCTTCATCTGTAATGTAAGAAATGTGAGTACAATAATCAAATAAATGTGTTCAAACAAATATATATATGTACTGGTTCACCTGTTTGGTGGAGCTTTCTAATAAGCTGTCACTTGAATGGTTGTAGCAGCAGACAGCAGGAAACCACAGCAGGTAGTCTGCAACATTCAGCATTAAAAAAAAAGAAGATACATATTTCATAAGTTGGTAATTGATGCAAACAACCAAGCCCATAATGTACACTGCACCTGTTAATGCCATGTTTCCAAGGCATTGGCTTTTTTTTTAAATGTGCCTATGATTAAAGAGTAAAGAAAAAGAAAGGCATGGGATGGGGTGGGTTATGAGGGTGGGTTACATCTCCATCCGCTCCCCCGCCCTCTCACACACGCTATAAAAAAGCCTGACATTAATTATTTGCTGTTTTGCAGGCAGGAGGTTGCCCTTTTGCTAAAGGGAGTCATTTACCCCCCTTTGCAATGATACCTGATTTCAAATGAACAAAACCGTAATGAGGGTGATGCTGTTTTTCCTGTGGATCGTCACAAAGCTAATACAGACAAATTAAAAGTGATAAAGCGCTGCCGCCATCTCCCGCGTGACAACTCTCACCTTTGCAAGTCAAGTGGTTTCCATCTACAGGTTGTCGTGGTAACTCCCCATTTTGCCACCATGTAGTAGCAACCTGATGCCAGCAGCCATCCGCTCCGTTTGATGGCTGGGGGGGAGAAGGGGGGAGACGACATGAAAGGAGTCAGTTTTCATGCAAAACAGCAAGATTAACAACAAATTGCGACTTGCTTCTCCACTTCTGAGTAATAACATCAATTAGCGTTGCCAGGGAGACCCTTGATCTTTCTGAATGACACCAATAACAAAAACCTGCACTTGCTCTCTTTTATACTGTAAAAGCTTTTCTGCATCAAGGGATCTGCGAACTGACATTTGTCATAGAAAGGTCTGCTTTTTAGAAAAGCTTATCCCTGTGGTCAAAAAAGTACTTCACATTTGTTTTTTTCTCAGAAATATCTCCAAAGGGAACATTACTGGAACTGATTTAGACTCTGAGTTTTTGTTCAGGACATCCCCCCTCCGCACTTTCCTCTTCCATTTTGTTGTTATTCTGCCTGTCTGTGGCTCATGCCTAGAGACACTGAGAGAGCTGAGCCTCACACAATACATTTGATTTAGGCTGAGTCGTGGGTACATACTCATAGGAATTTGCTGTTTGCATCTTAGCTGGTTAGGTTATCCCCCACCCCTCCAGAACAGAAAAAGCAAAAAGAAAGGTCTGCAAAGATGGTCAAAATAGCAGATGCCACATGCAAGCATAAAACAGCTGGGGGGGAAAAAGAGTCTTTCATCCCTGAGAGATATCAATAAAATATTTCATCTGTATTTTATCCTATTTTATGACCTCAGCAGAAAAAAAGAAAGAAAAAATTAATATTTTAAAAGAACAAGAGCAATGATGAATTTTCTTGAGACTTTTTTAACGGTATATCAGGACAAAATTAACATTGGAGAGTCGGGCTTGCAGTTTTCTGAGTCTGTAGTCAGTCAGAGTAATACTATTGGCTCAAAGTGATCATAATTAGAGCCCAAGGTCCAGAAGCTACAATGTTTACATTCATCACCTTTGTTAATTCGGACAAACACTGCCAAAATAAATTACATAAATGACCATTAAATGCATCAAAAATAATAAGAAAAAGGTGGCCTTCATTCATTATAAAAGTGGGACACAGATTAATACTGCAGACTTTGCCATTTAATTTTCAGTTTAAGATCATGAACTATGATTTCATAATTTATAAATTAATTTACTTCTTTTCTTCTTCTTTACTTAGTATTTCTGCATTCAGTTATTTATCACATTAACAGACATATTCAAAGTGGACCGTGGGACAGGCTTTGTGAAGGCAGACCCACGACAGAAGTGACTGCCTCAGGTCTGGAGATAGCCAGACAATTAACTAGCTGACAATAATTTCCATCTAAGTAATTGAGGCAGACTGCTGTGTACAGTGCTGCATTTGTTAGTACTGTTGCCTCACAGAAAGAAGGTCACAAGTTCAATCCTGATGTCAGTCAACGAAATGAGTCAACCACTCTCGCTGTCCTCATGCATGTCCTGCGACAGCCTCACATGCCTCTCTGCCTCTCTAGACTTCCTCATACAGCATCATAGTTCCTCTCTTGGTACCCTGTCATATGTTTTTGATAGATACACAAAGACGCAGTGCAACTCATTCCATATGTTCTTTCTATTTACTTCTCCATCAACTCTTTCAAAGCAAACATCCCATCTGAAGTGTTCTTTCTCAGCATGAAGCCAAAGTCAATCCTGCCATATCTTCATGGTACGCCTCATCAAACTTTATCCCGCTGTACTACAGCTCTGCACACCAGCTTTGTTGAAAACAGTACGCTTTGTCTCCATTCCTCCAGTATCCTCTCACTCTCCAAGACTGTGTTAAACAATCTGGTAAAAAAAAAAAAGTCCATTGTTCTCTCTCTTGGACATCTTCTTAACTCCACAGCTATGGCATCCTGACCAGCTTGCCTTTCCACTCTTTGTAGATGCCCTCCCTTCCTCCTGCCCTTCATGATTCACTAACTGTCCTCCATTCGTCCTATTACTTTCTTCATTCATCAGCTCCTCAACCCATGTTCTCTGCACTCTCTTCACTTCTTGGTAAATTTCAGTCTCTGTTCTTAATCATCCTAACACATCCTTTCCAGCTCAATCTTTCTGCCAGCCGATCAGTACAAGTTTTTTTCCCTTAGTGTCCAGCTTCACATCTTTCTTCCCGTTTTCCACCTCTCTCTTTCCCATACACCAAGCCTCAAAGTACTCTTGTCTACTTTTGTTATCTTTCTGCTTATTCCACTTTTTCTTTGGTAATCTCTTCCTTTGAATACTTTTCTATACTTCCTCATCTCACCACCAAGTCTCCTTGCCATCTTTCCTCTCTCCAGAGCATACATCTAACACCTTCCTGGCAGTTTCCCTCAGCACTACAGCTGTATTTTTCCAGTCATCTGAAAACTCTTCCCTGCCACCCAGAGCTCGTCTCAACTCCTGCATGAACTCTGAGCAACATTCTTCCTTCTTTAACATCCAGCATTTAATCATTGCCTATAACTTCCCTCACAACCTTTTGTGGTTGATGGAAGGGAGACAGGTTAAAAGACATGCTGTGGGAGAGCACCAAAGATTAATAATAACTTATAATATATTATTATATACAATAATATATCAATGGTACTATACAATTGTATGATTATTCTCCAACATTTTCTCTATTCTGGTCACTTTTTAGCTTTTATATCTTGGTGATTACTGGACGGGTTGCAATGAAATGTAGCGCACATGTCTTTCCTCAAGACAAAAATAGGTCACTGCAGTGATCTTTTGGTCTGTCGTCAGTGTTTTTATCACTTTATTGACAAATATAAGGAAACTTCAAATCTGCTGACTTTCCCGTCAACTTTTAAAAAAACTAGGCTTTTAGGGCTAAGTAGCTAATTGTAGCATGCATATGAAACTGAGGCCATATATGCTGTGTGCCAAACATCAGTATGCTGACTGTATTATTTTTACCATTTTATTGTCACTATTACTATTTATTTATCTATTTTGCTCAGTGCTACTATCTGTAGGTTCCACTACAGTTTGTCAGAGGTGAAACAAGTGGGCGCTGAAATCTGTTTTTATTCTCAGCCTTGCACACACCATAACATATTAATTATCCCTGATTACTGCACACCTTGAGGGCTGCACCCCTGCTCATGCTATTATATAATCCCTTTAAATACCACAGGGGCCCTTTCCCCGACTGCAATTACATCGCTGTAACTATTCATTCATTAGATCTGAAGCTCCAGAGTGGCTTTAAAGCCTCTCTATCCATCTCACACTACTTCATGATGCCTTACATCTTCCTAACCCCATACTGTGATGGTGGTGCTGGTCTCCTAGCAACCGGTCCTCTCAGAGGAGGTGACAGCATTTGAGTGGGCACCCTCACCTCTACACAT